>PVIH01013549.1:0-57926 GCA_004025045.1 Sigmodon hispidus
AAAAAAAAAAAAAAAAAAAAAAAAAAAAAAAAAAAAAAAAAAAAAAAAAAAAAAAAAAAAAAAAAAAAAAAAAAGAAGCTGTGTGCCTGGCAGGCTTTAAATTTTACGGTGACTTTATCTATAAAATGGAAAACAGTGAGCTAACTCAACATCTCTGTGGAGACTGAAGCGGAAATGCAGATTAGCTAGTCTGTAAATGCTCCTTTCTTCCAAGATCCTGGAGTTCACTAGCCATCTGCCAAGTTAAGTGGGCTATGGATGGCCCTGAGGGTACAAGCTGTCACTGGAGCCAGACAGGGTAGAGAGGTCAGATAGACTCAGATCTCACTGGGATGTCAGTGATCTTCAGAAGCAGACACACTCCTAGATCCTGAGGGGAACTAAAGATGGCTCATGCTGTACTCAAGATGTGCCTGGCTGTGGTGAACTGGATTGTGCCCCTTTCCCACATGTCCACGTCCTATCACCAAGTGTCTCTGACAGATTATTTGGGAAAAGGGTGGTGGCAGATGATAATGAAGGACTCAGGAGATAGGATGCACTGCATGCTGGATTCAGGGTAAGCCCTAAGCTGAGAGCAGATGGATAGGGAATGGCTAGGGGAAGATGGAGGCAGAGACTGGAGTTAATGTGAGAACAAACAGGAACCCAGAGACGGGACGGATTCTGTCCCATTGCCTCTGAAGGAAGCACAGCCTGCTTCACACCTTGATTTTGAACACCTGGCTTCCAGAACTAACAGGATAAATGATGTTCTTAAGTCATACATTTCTGGTAATGCCCTGCAGTATCTCTAGGGAACTCATACAGTAGTTACAGGCTTTCCATGCTTGAGGTGCGGCCATCAGCTCTCCAGCGTGGTGAAAGCCAGTGAGGTTGTGCAGTGAGCTGGCTGAGAGGGCTGCAGACAAGTACATGAAAGCTGTGAAGGAAGCCGTGCTGTGTGGGCTGCCCACACTGAAGACGGGGCTGATCACTCCATTCCTGAGTGCCTCTGTTCCCTCCAGTCAGGTAGACCAAGGTACAAAGGGGAGAGCAAGTGCAGAGGCACGCTGACGGTCCTGCTCTTTCAGGAAGTCTAGTAAGATTGCTCTAGGAGGTGAATGAAGAGCTGCTGGCCGTCTGAGGGCTGGAGAGACAGACATGCAGCAGATAAGAGCACTTGCTCCTCCTGCAGAGGCCAGGGGTTTGTTTTTTTGGTATCTCAGACCTGCTGTGGCACTGTCCTCTGTACGCTGTGTCTATGTGCTGCTCTCACTGCTTGATAAATAAGGCTGTTTGCCCAGTAGGCAGAATACCATAAGGTGGTACATTCAAGCTGCTTAGCCACAAACCTAGACACAAGATTGTTCCAGGGAAGGTGCTATGAACATGGGTGCACTAGGTTCTGTGAGACAGGGAGGTAGCCAGGGCAGGTATGTGTATATGTAACCTCTAAAGAAACTTCTATGTTGCCTTCCAGAGAACTTCCCTGCTGCCTCCACCATTTTTGAGACAGGGTTTCACCATGATTCCCAGGTTGATCTTCTACCTCAGCTGCCAGAGCGAAAGCTAAAGAAAGGCACATGCCACATGCCCAGTGATCTTTTTATTCCCAGGATATGTGGTTTTTATTTGAATTTTCATACTACTAACAATGAGCTTATGTATGTATTTGTAGTTTATGTGTTTTGTATGGGCATTTTTATTAAGTGTGTGTTCACTAGAACTCTTAAAATGTATTCTGGCTGTCACAAATAAATATTAGCATGCTCGCACACACCACAAGCTTTGGAGCAAGGTGGGTCACTGGGTAAAGGTCCTTCAGTCTCCAAAACACACGTGGTAGGAGGGGGAAAACTGACGCAGGTTGTCCACACACACACACACACACACACACAGATGTGTAATAAAATGTAAAACATACATTTGTGTGATTTTTAAATAAGTTTAAATATATCGAGAGATAATGGCTGGGAATATGGTCTTCTGATTTTGATATCTGATGACTGGGAATATGAACTTTTCTGGTCTAATGGCTGGAATGTATACTGTTTTGCTGAATGTATCCTGTGTACATGAAAAGAACTGTATTCTTCCATGGACAAAGGATTTTAGGAACATCAATCAGGTCAAATTGATCGACAGCAATATTAAAGTCTTATACAGATTTACAGACTTCCTGTCTGGCCATCCTATCAATTATTGAAATTATGTTAAAATATGCAAGCATAGCTTGGGTTTTAGCTCTTTGTACTTAGAGTTTCATTTTGCTTCCTATATTTTAAAGACTTCTTTAAAGGTCTGTGCACATTTAGGACTTCAAACAGCCCCTGGGTTATGATGGTCTAGCATGGGTTGTTGGCTTCGAAGTAGTTGGAAAGGCTTCTCCCCTCAAAGCTGATTCCTCCTCCTCCTCCTCTCTCTGTCTCTCTCTCTCCCTCTCTGCTGTTTATCAAGATGGGGTTTCTCTGTGTAGCCCTGGCTGTCCTAGAACTCTCTCTGTAGACCAGGCTGGCAGAGATCCACCTGCCTCAGTCTCCCAAGTGCTGGGATTAAAGGTGTGCCACTACTGTCTGTCCCTCTCTGTATAGCATTTATTATATTCCATGAGCTATTGTGTAAAATTGGCTTTGTGTTTAGATGATTTTTCCCAGATGAATGCTGTTGTAGGTGTCTAAACACATTTAAGTTAGGCTGGGCTATGGTATTCACTTAGCTGTATTAATCGAAATTTTACTTATGATGGGTCATTATAATGTAATCCAGTTTTAAGTTAAGTAGCACCTACAGTGCATCAGCATGAAATGACACATTTTATTTTTTAATTTACTATTTATTGGTGTGTGTGTGATGTGATGTGAGCATGTGCATGCTACAGCATGAATGTGGAGGCTGGAGGACTATCCTGTGGGGTCAGGTCTCTCCTTCCACTTGTTTTTGAGGCAGGGCCTCTCTCTCGCTGTTTCTGCTGTGCTGTGTACCACTCTAGGCTAGCTGAGCCCCAAGCCTCCAGCCGAGTCTACCCGCCTTCACCTCCCATCTTGCCATACAAGTGCTGAGATTACACACACACTACCACATCTGCCTTTTAATGGGCCGTGGGAATCAAACTCAGATCTCCAGACTTTCTCAGTAAGAACCTTTACTTCTGAGCCATCTTGCTGACAATGAAAGGAGCCTATCTATCCCACAAATTTGCTTTGCCTGATGCTCATAATGCCTCTCTAGCTCTACTTTGTGTTAAAATGGTGTATGTTTTCCTGTGTGCATGCTCATGAATGTGTATATGGATGTGTGGTCTTGGTTGGCTCTCACCAGAGCTGATAAGAACCTTGACTCTTCCCCACCTACTCTCTTGCTTCCTTTCTCATTAGATGCCAGTGCCTTGCTGTCCCTACTATCTAACCACCAGAGTTTTGAGGCACCTTTCTTAAATATCTAGTGATGGGGATGTCCAGTGGACTCTAGCAGTGCAGCCCCTGGTAGGTTTCCAGCCCTGCTGTGTACCTCAGACCGGCTGCTCAGCTTTCCTGGACTCTCTCCCTTATTTGACGCCTTCATACTTTTCTCTAGACGGTATGTTGAGGTAATCATCATTTTGTCCGAATAAAAAAACTTTTCCCCCCAGGTGGGCAGTGGTGGCACACACCTTTGGTCCCAGCCCTCTTGAGGCAGAAGCAGGTAGGTCTCTGAGTTCATAGGCACCCTGGTCTACATATCAAGTTCCAGGACAGCGAGGAAAAAAAAATCCCCAATAGGATATGGTGGTACACAACTTTAATCTCAGCACTCCAGAAGCAGAGTCAGCCAGATCTCTGTGAATTCAAGATCAGCCTTATCTACATAGAGTTCCAGGCCAGCCAAGGCTATATGGGAAGACCCTAGTCTCGAATTTTTTTGTTTTCCATCTCTCAGAAATGACGGTTCCATTACTGCCTGATGCTAAGTTGCCATCTCGACATCATCCCTCCCTTCTAGAAGCCAGAGTGTAATGATTTAATTTTGAGTCTCTTTTACTTATTCAACTTATACTTCAGTTTAAAAAAATATCAGGAGAGCCAGAGCCAGGTGTGATGACACACACCTTTAATCCTAGGAGAAGAAGCAGGCAGATCTCTGAGTTCCAAGCTAGCCTTGTCTATAGAGGGAGTTCCCGGACAGCCAGGGCTACAAACCTATTCTGAAAAAACAAAAGAGAGGGAGGGATTGGAGCCAGAAAGGTGGCTTTAGCTGAACAATTTTTATTACTAGCTACACCTGGAATCTGAAGGCATACAGGATTGTCTCGATGGGATCCTCCCTTGTTGGAGGTCGCTGTCACCAAAGGTGCTGGAGTTATCTCCAGACTTCAACTGACAGCTCTAAACCTCCAGCACCCTGCAAGGTAAACTGCTAAAGGTAGATTTTTGTTAGACAAAAACTTCACAACAGTAACTTAGGTATGCATTATTATTGTTTTACTGACATAGAAACCAAAGCTCAGAAAAGCTCATGAAATTGTGTCTCTACTGATGCCAACAATGACCCCATGGTAGGAACAGAATCCAGTGCCTACCATGCTCTTAGCTTCTATAAAGCCCTTGGGTCTGTGACATTTCTCTGAAAGGCCAGCCATACAATCTGAAGTACTTGTACTCATCCAGCATCCCACATCAAAATGGGAGATTTCCACTAAGATAGTATGATCATTACACTTACCTGCTCTGTGTCACATGAACAGTGGTGCAGAAGCCGGTGCTGGGTGGTGTCATAGAATATTCTGTGCAGTTTGGTCCTGAATTCCTGTGTGTCAGCCGCCTGAAATTTGTGAGAAATAGAAGGTGCTGAGTTCACCACTGGAAACCAAAGGGTTTCAGTGCAGAGGCTGAGAAAATCAAGAGATGGGTGTTCTCCACTTTATTACAGCTCTGTCTCCATAGGAGCAGAGAAGGGCCTGAGATGCTTGGTATGGGGCTCCCATATGTCTTTTCACCTAGGCAAGATCTTTCAACCAAGAGCTTTGTCAGATAAGTATCCCAGAGATCCCTCTGTCTCATGACTGGATTGTAAAAGATTCTCTTCCATAAGATGAGTGAGAAAGCAGTAATTCCACTGGGGCTGTGGAATTCCTCATCAAGGCTGAGGGAGAAGTAGGAAGTCATCCTCAGAAAAGCCTTGGAGAGAAGAGAACCAGAGAACACAGTCTGCATCTAGGGCACATGAATCAGCCTTTGATGCTTTAGTATAGGACTAAGGGATACCAGAGTTAAAGAACATGAGGAATCACCTGAAACCGTGCACTAATTTTTAAAAAAGATGTATCTGTGTGTGTGTGTGTGTGTGTGTGTGTGTGTGTGTGTGTGTGTGTGTAAGCCTTATGTGTGCAGGGTTCTACAGAGGCTAGAAGAGGTGAATCCCCTGAGGCTGCTTGTGAGCCACCTGATGTGGGTACTTGGAACTAAACTTGGTTCTTTTGGAAAAACAAAGTTCTCTTATAACAGCTGAGCCATTTCTTCAGCCTCCAACACACTAATTTTATAGACAAGAACTTGAATTTAAAAAAGACAGGACCCACTCAAGATCAAGTGGGATAAAAGCCAGGACCACTTCTTACTCTATCACTCACAATGCCGTAGATGAAGCCATGACTTAAGGACACTTGCTTATATTATAGGCCTTATTCTTTGTGCCACTAGTTCAAAGCACTTTATTTTAGGAAACAACTTTTAGATAAAACAAGATATCATGGGCTGGAGAGATGGCTCAGGGGTTGGGAGCACTGGCTGTTCTCCCAAAGAACCCAGGTTCGGCTCCCAGCACCCACATGGCAGTTCACAACTGACTGTAACTCCTGTTCCAGAGATCTGACACCTTCATACCAATGCACATAAATAAAGCTAAATAAATTTTAAAAAACCAAGATTTCAATAAGGTATTAACTGTGTCTATATACAACAATAAATGTTACCAACTTAAATGCCCAGCATCAGAAGACTGGGTTATTCGGTTAAGTAATAAAGTACACTATTTATTAACCAAAGCAAATTCTAACTCTGTTGAAATTGGTAAAAATGCCATTTTATATATAAAAATAAAGTTGCTTGGCTTTAACTATACAATATGAGATGTGCAAAATTGAAATTATAATGATAGAAATTAGCATTTAAGTTTTTCTATGAATTATATTACCTTTTAAGAAAGAAAGCACATAAAAATGAAACAGTCAGGCATGGGAAACAGGCAGGAGAACTCAGTGAGTTCAAGACCAGCCTCATCTACAGTGTTCCTGAGCAGACAAAGCTTATCTTAGGGAAAAGGCAGCAGCAACAAATAGGGAGTCTGTGATCCACTGGCAAGCCCAGCTGGTCACCATATAAGCCCAAAGGAAGAAAGACATGCAGAATGTGTTTTTAGCCCCAGCTGCTTCAGTCACTGCAGCAAATGTCCATAGACTAAGAGGCCCATAAATGGTACAAATGCCTTCCTCACAGTGGGGATATCTGAGGTTAGGGTATATGATGGTGATGATTAATGCCAGTTGTCACCTTGACAAAAAGTCAGTCACTTGGAAGGAAGGCTGGACATACTGGTGACTATTCTGATTACATTAACCGATGTAGGAAGACCCTTCTTACTTGTAGGTGGAACTGTTGGTCCCTCAGGCAGGAGATCATGGACTGTATAAAATGCGCATACACACACACTGATCTCTGTGTCTTAGAGTTTTTATTTCTGTAGTAAAACACCATGACCAAAGCAACTTGGGGAGGAAATAGTCTGTTTCATCTTACAACTCTCAGGGAACAGTCCATCACTGAGGAAAGCCAGGGTAGGGACTCAAGGCAGAAGCCCCTGAGGAACTGCTTACTTGCTTTCCATGGCTTGCTCAGTCCACTTCCTTATATACCTACCCCAGGCCTCCCTGCCAGGGGACAGCTCCCTCCTGCCACATCAGTCATTAATAAAATGTCCCAGGCTTGCCTGCTGAGCTGGTCACTTCCCCTCTCAGATGACTCTGACTTCTGCCAAACTGACCAGACACTAGCTAGCACACTGTTGCTGTGATTACAGATGCAGAGCGATTAACTGCTCTAATCTCTTACTGCCCTCACTTCCAGGATGAACTGTGCCGTAAACTGTAATCTGAGACAAACCCCTCTCCTTCAGGTTGCTCTGTCAGGGTGTGTTAGCATAGCAACATTAGAGAACCAGCACAGTTGGGCTCTGCCCCTCTTCAGGGGCTTTTTCTCTGCCCTTACATTGCAGAAGGGTCAAAAGTTTCTCTGGAGTCACTTGATTTTTTTTTTTTTTAATTTCCTGGATGGAGTGCCATGATACACATGTGGGGGACAGAGTACAGCCTGTGGGGGTTGGTTTCTCCCTCCACCAGGTAGCTCACCACCACTGAAGAGAGTAACAAGTGTCTCTACCTATTGCCATCTCGCCAGTTCACAAGGCCACTTAATTAAGAACTAATTCTGGCCAAGTATGGTGTCTCACCACTCTAATCCTGGCAGAGGCAGGTGGATCTCTGAGTTCAAGGCAAGGCTGGTCTATGGAGTGAGCTTCAGGACAGCCAGAGCCACACAGAGAAACTGTTTCAAAAACAAAAAACAAACCAATTCTGTTGTGGAGTAGTCACCAAAAAAGACTGCTCAGACATGGATTTAAGCAAATAGAAAGTATTAGTTGGCTGGTGTCTATCCTGGGTGTTCAGGATCCCAGCGTAGCATGGGCACAAAAACCATGTTCTGGGTTGACACCCTTCAGTTAACAGAACAGTTAGCCAGAAGCAGAACTACAGAAGCTAAAAAGCAAGGTCAGTGCATTTAGAGATTCCCAAACTATGGACTGATGGGTTAAGTCTGTTCTAGTTTTGGCAAGTGGTGTTGTCTATGTGCTGAGTTTTACAGCCTGAATGGTACTTCTGCCACGGGGTCAATGTGCTAAGGTCTGACGGAGGTCCTGTTACCATCCCATTAATATGACCACCTCTCAGAGAACAAAACAGCCCACTGAAGAGGACACCTAAACTCTTACAAATTTCCTTTAGGACGAACACCTTTGAGCCTAGTACTTGGGAGGAGACGGGGAGGATCTCTATGAGTTCAAGGCTAGCCTGTTCTACAGAGAGAGTTCCAGAACACTCAGGGATTTTTACATAGAAAGACTCTGTTCCGAAACTAAGATGTGTACATGTTCATCTACCAAGTGCACATGTGGAAGCAGAAACAACTTCCAAGACTTGTTTTCTTCAACTATATGGGCTCCAGGGATCAAACTCAAATGTGATCAGTTTCGGCAGCCAGTGCTTTTACCTGAGATATCTTAACAGCACCAAAAATTATCTTGAACTAGGTACGGTAGCCTAAGACCAACATGTTGAGGATTAGGATTTCAACATGGAAAGTTTGGAATGATACAAACATTCAGACTATAGCATATATTTACCCCCAACCTATGAGGGGCTCATATTTTCTCCCATCTTTTAAACAAGCTATTTTTTTTTAAAACTTTATTTATTTATTTATTTGCCTTGGTGTTTGCCTGGAACTGGAACTACAGACAGTTGTTAGCTGCCATGTGGGTGCTGGGAATCGAACCCGGGTCCTCTGGAAGAGCAAACGGTGCTCTTAACCACTGAGCCATCTCTCCAGCCCCCTAAACAAGCTATTTTAACAGAAGTTAAATATAGGCCTGACACCACATAGCAAGTAAACAAATTGAGAATCGACTGACCCCCAAACCTGATGCCAAATTACATCACTCAGTCCATTCTGTCACATATATACTGCACTATGTCTGCTCAGTTATTTCTAGTGTGCTGGGTCACAAGGTAGAGAAGCATTATTCAACAAGGAACTGGAAACTGTGATCTAAAGAAAGTATACCTCTTTTTAAAAAATATTTATTTATTCACTTATTATGTATACAGTATACGAAGAGGGTAACAGATGTCATTATAGATGGATGTGAGCCACCATGTGGTTGCTGGGAATCGAACTCAGGACCTCTGGAAGAACAGTCAGTGCTCTTAACCTCTGAGCCATCTCTCCAGCCCAAAAGTATAATTTTTTTCTCCCACTTTCTTTTTTATTATGAATAAAGTCACATTTCCTATCTGTGTATATCCTTATTCAAGGTCTCTTCCCCCTCCCACCCCCTCCAGTCACTCTTTCTTCTCCACATCTCCCCATCTCCTCCCCAGCATGGGCAGGAAGTCCCAAGGTCCCAATATTGCTCAGTTCAGCATCCACTCCTGGCAGATCCAGTTTCCTCACCTCAACATCAAGACTGAGTCAGGTGTTCCTCTAGAGGGAGTGGGATCCAAGGTGCCACTCCCAGGTGTTTCAGATCCCAAGCTGTTCAGTGGTTATGGTTTGCAGCTTGGACATGCTTTGCCTTTTACTTTTTTGTTTAGAGTCCACTAATGAGTGAATACATCCCCTGCTTATCTTTCTGGGTTTGAGATACCTTGCTTAGGAGGATATCCTCCAAATCCATCCATTAGCCTGCGAATTTCGGGATATCGTTTTCTTTTCTTACTGCTGAATAGTACTCCATTGTGTAGATGAACCACAGTTTGTTAATCCATTCTTCAGTTGAGGGGCATCTAGGTTGCATCCAAGTTCGTGCTATTACAAATAATGCTGCTATGAACATAGTTGAGCTAATGCCCCAAAAGTATAATTCTTAAATAACATTTCTTGTTTATAAAGATGGTATAAATACTGCTATCCTTCAACAAATTCTTTTTTTTCTAATTATTTATTGAGATGAGTGTAGCCCTGGCTGTCCTGGAACTCATTCTGTTTCTGCCTCCCAGGTGCTGAGACTAAAGGCGTACAACACCATAGGTGTTTTGCCTGCACCTATGTATATATACCACATGCATGCCTGGCTGAGAGAGGGTACAGATGCCCTGGGACTGGAGTTAACAGATAGTGATGAGCTGCCATATGGGAACTAGGGTTTGCACCTGGGTCTTCTGGGAGAGCAGCTCTTACCTGCTGGGCCATCTCTCCAGCTCCAACAAATTCTTGAAACCCTTAAAGTAGGGCCATACCAGAGGTGTTTCTCTCAGCACTGTCCAGGTTGTAGACCCACTACCGAGGGTCACTCAGCATGGCCTGTTCATCCCACCTGCATCTGCTAACCTCAAGAGCCTGGAGGCATGTCTTCCTGAAGCTGCTGCAGGTACTTCCAGTCAACACACTCATGATGGAATTCACAGCCACAGAGAGGGGCCCCTTCAGTCTCTGGTGAACCTGGAGGAAGGGGGAAACCATGTAAGTCCCCAAGCACTGGCTCTGAGAATGCCAGAGGGGCAGATTCCAGTCAAAGAAGAGCGTCAACAGTTCCACCACCAGTACTTAGTAAGATAATGATGTTTTCTGTTGTGACAAGGACTTTACAAGTCAAAACATTCGACTGACTAAGGAAGGCCGAGCGCTGCCCCCTCTCTTTTCCTCCGGCTGCCGGGAAGATGGCGGACATTCAGACCGAACGTGCTTACCAGAAGCAGCCCACAATCTTTCAAAATAAGAAGCGTGTTCTGCTTGGAGAAACCGGCAAGGAAAAACTCCCTCGCTACTACAAAAACGTTGGTTTAGGATTCAAGACGCCTAAGGAGGCCATCGAGGGCACCTACATAGACAAGAAATGCCCCTTCACTGGTAACGTCTCCATCCGAGGTCGTATCCTGTCTGGTGTCGTTACCAAGATGAAGATGCAGAGGACCATTGTCATTCGCCGGGACTATCTCCATTACATCCGGAAGTACAATCGCTTTGAGAAGCGCCACAAGAACATGTCTGTACACCTGTCCCCGTGTTTCAGGGACGTACAGATCGGAGACATTGTCACCGTGAGGGAGTGTAGGCCCCTGAGCAAGACGGTGCGCTTCAATGTGCTCAAGGTCACCAAGGCTGCTGGAACCAAGAAGCAATTTCAGAAATTCTGAGAGGACTGACCAGCTTGCTAGAACAAATAAAGTTATTTTCCAGCTCACAGAAAAAAAAAAAAAAAACCAAGTCAAAACATTCTCTTCATCTGTAGAAACGTCATGACGATATGGCATACTAAAAAAGACAACTGGGTCAGGGTGAGAATTGAAGCTCAGCTGATGGAATGCTTCGCCTAGCATGAAGAGACCCTGGGTTAGCACAGAATAAACCAGGTATGGTAACACATACCTATAATCCCAGCACCTGGAGGGGGAGGCAGGGGGATCAGAAAGAAGGTCAAGGTAGGGCTGGAGTGATGGCTCAGCAGTTAAGAGCACTGACTGTTCTTCCAGAGGACCTGAGTTCAATTCCCAGCATCCACATGGCAGCTAACAACTGTCTGTAATTCCAAGATCTGACACCCTTACACAGTTAGACATGTAGGCAAAACACCAATTCACATAAAATAAGAATAAATATTAAAAAAAGGTCAAGGTCATTTTCCACTAAGAGTTCAAATCTAGCCTAGGCTATCTCAGTCCTTTTTTCTCAAACAAATAAAACCATAAACAGATATTTGGCACTGGAGAGATGGCTCAGCAGCTATGAGTATTGCAGAGGTTTGGTTCCCAGAACCTATTGTCAGGCTACTCAACAGCCACCTAACTCCAGTGGCCTCCATCCACACACATGAGTCATAACAAAAATATTTTCTTCGTATGTTTGTTTGTATGTATTATGACAGGGTCTCGCTGTGTAGCTCTGGTTGGCTAGGAACTCACAAGACCAGACTGGCCCTGACCTCAGAAATTCACCTTCTTCACCTCCTGAGATCGGAGATTAAAAGTCTGCGTCACCACACCGAGCTTTTGTTTATCTTTATTTTATGTTTATGGATATTTCTGCATGAGTATTTGTGTACTATGTGTGTGCCTGGTGCCAGCAGATACCAGAAGAAGGCAACAAATCCCCTGAACTGGAGTTTCAGACAGTTGTGAACTGCCTTGTGGGTGCTGGGAGTTGTGGAAGAACAACCTGTGTTTTTAACTGCTGAGTCACCTCTCCAGCTCCAAAAATAAATCTTTTAAAAAAAGAAAACAAATACTTAAATTTTTGTTTTAATTTATTACTGTTTGAGTACAGAATATGTTGTGTGGGGGGGGGGTCAGAAAACAACTTCAAAGAGCCAGCTCTCTCCACCTTTATTTGAGTCCCTGAGTCAAATGCAGTTGGTCAGGGTTATGTGTCAAGTGCTTTGACTGCTGAGTCTTCTCACTGGCTCCTTACTTTGTGGCAAGGTCTCATACTTCAGCGTAGGCTGGCCTAGAACTCATTCTATAACTCAGACTGGCCTTGAACTTTCAGTAATCCTGCCTCCACCTTTCAAGTGTTATATACAGAAGCTACTAGACCCAGCTCAACCTAGTGTTGGTTATTTTGGGTGTTTTTTCTACAGAAACAGGAAGCACAGGAAGTAGGAAATGTATTACCAAATATGCATACATTGGAAGAATTCAGTCTGGGCAGAAACAAGTATAACATGAAGGAAAACATTGGAAAAAAGAGGGACGAGGTTAGGTTTACTGGAGCATCAGTTCCAGAGAGTATGTGGGACCAAAGGGCACAGATAAGAGGTATGGCCCCGCAGGATGGTGCATGCTTATAATCCCAGCACTTGGGAGGCAGAGTTTGACTTTGAGGCCAGCCTGGTCTACAGAGAGTTCCCAGACAGCCAGGCTACACAGAGAAAGCCTGTCTTGGAAGAAAAAAAAGAAAAAGTAAGAAGTGCAGCAGCCATTCTTTTATTCCCGCTGCTCAGTACACACTGGCTGCAGTGGCCTAAGGGAAAGCTTGACTCGGTGTCCAGAGACGTTGGCAGGGCCTCTCTAAGGCGGCAGAGTAGGAAGAAGGTGCATCGGGGGAGGGGGCTACACTCCTGGGTTGTAATTATTACCTGGGCAGCCTGATGGTGCCGCTCCAAGGCCTGGTCCACCGCCGACTGGATGGACTCTTGCACTGTGCTGCGGCTCTGGGAGAGGATGGCACTGAGGTGGGCTGTGAGCAAAGTATGGAGTCCTAAGAAGATGAGAATATTGGAATCCGTGAACGAGGATGCTGTTCAGGACTTCTGTCCACATGCTCTGTCAGAGCTGGGGTTGGGGTAATGCCTGCCGAGGAAGAAGCTACTTCCACTTCTCCACAAATAACTAATTTTTAGAGACAGCCCATCTTGATTCCCATTTGCAAATAAAAGCAAGCTTAGGAAAATTAAAGTAGTTGTATTGCTATTGAAGAAATTAATGCTTAATCCATGCTATGAACAATGATCACGGTATCTTCCAGAGGAGGGATCGTCTTAGGAGAGTCCAGCCCTCTCCACTCCTACTTGAGTGTCACTGTTAATTGAGCCTTCATCGTCTGCAGTGTGTCATCTTTCCAATGTACTATGGTAAAGAGAAGACTAAAACTTAGACAGTTTATAATGGGGTGAGGGCTGGGGATGGTGCTTGCTCAGCATGAAATAGCCCTGGGTTGGATCCCCAGTGTCACATAAACTGGGCACAGTTCCACACAGCTATGCTCCAGCACTTGGGAGATGGAGGGAGGCAGGAGGATGGGGAGTTCAAGGCCAGCCTCAGCTACACAGCGAGCTTGAGGCTGCCTGGAGACATGCAAAAGCCTGTCTCAAACTAATTAAAAACAAGCAAAATGGAGGTGATCTCAGATCAAGTAACCATCGTCACTTCTGCTTAGCATCACTCAGAAGGTGACATGTGAGGCTGGAGAGGTGGCTCAGTAATTAAGGGCACTTGCTCTCCCAGAGGACCAGGTTCCATTCCCAACACCTACATGGTAACTCACAACTGTCTGTAACTCCAGTTCCAGGGGATCAAACTCTATCCTGGGCCTCTGACCTGAGGATGCTAAGCATCCATGTGGCATATATACATATACATAGGTGAAACATTCATTCATACACATCACACACATACACTTTTTTAAAAAGTCAGCGTCATAAGAAACAGTTCCTATCACAGGGTACCACAATGCTCTCCAGGGAAAGTTATATATGAGCTTAAAAGGAATCTGGAACTAGAAGTAAAAGAACGTAGATTAAAGGTCATTTTTTATTTTTATCACCAACTAGTGGTGATGAGGTAACTCCACTCTTCTCACTTCAGTGCAGAAAATAGCTTTTCTTCTGTGTTCTCAGATATGTTGTCTAGATAAACTGGGGTCAAGTAAAAAGTATTCTGAAACACATACGCAATGTTCAAAGGGGGATACTGCTGTTGCTATGGCAATGGAGCATGCAGTTTCTATTTTATATACTCTGGACCCAAGAAGAACCCAAGAAATGAGAAGTTTTTGAAGGCAGACATTTAATTAAAAAAATTATTCCTAAAACTGCTCCTACCACCAGATGCTTTTGGCACTGTAGCAAAATAAGGAGTTAATCATCGAAGTCACCATGACAAGGTGGGCGGAAAGCCAGCTGACTGACTTTTTTTAAAGACACATGAACACAGACTAATTCTGCACAAACTGTTTCCTAAAGCACAGAGCTCTGGAGAAGGTGTTCAAGGCAGTGAGGAAGGGTGGGGAAAGACAGGTCAAGCTTACCTTTGCTGTCCCTCACTGTATCAGAGGCCTAAGCCAGAGGATTTCTAAGATACCTGCTTTAGTTACTATGCAGCAGTTTTAAAAATTTTATTTTTTTTAAGATTCAAAACTTCATGTTTATCTATATATGTGCTTGCATGTATGTATGTATGTATGTATATGCACATGCCTCTAGGTGCCCACATAGGCCAGAGGGTGTCAGATCCCGCTCCTGGAACTTGAGACTCAGGCAGTTACAGCCACTTTACATAGATGCGGGGAACCAAACTCTGGTCCTCCGCAAGAGCAGTACTTGCTCTTTACCACAGGGCTATCTCTTCAGCCCTAGGAGTGATTTTTGTTTTGAGACAGGGTCTCACTATGTAACTCAGGCTAGCCTGAAACTGACTGTGTAGACCAGGATGGCTTCAAAACTCACAGTGGTCTGCCTGCCGGTTGGGATTTAAAGCATATGCCACACACTGGGTGGTGATGCTGCACACCTTTAATCCTAACACTAGGGTAGGAAAGCAGAGGCAGGAGGATCTCTAAATTTGAGGCCAGCCTAGTCTACAGAGTGAATTCCAGGACATAGAGGGCTACAAAGAGAAACCCTATCTCAAAAATCAAATCAAAACAAAACAAAAAATGCATGTGCCACCACACCTAGATTGTTATTTATAATTGTTTTTAGCAGTGCATTTTTAAGGGTTTTTGTTGTTGTTCTCATTGTTTCAAGACAGGGTTTCTCTGTTCAGTCTTCAGGCTGGCCCTGAATTCACAGAGATCTGCCTGGGATTAAAAATGTACACCACCACTGCCCAGCAGCAGTGGATTTTTAAATCTAAGACTGATTGTAACTACTGAGACATTGCAGGCCTATAGAGATATGATAAACAGAGGTGTATAAATTATCTTGTACAACAAAAAACAATAAGTAACATGGTTTTCAAGGCATCTGAGTTCTTTGGGTATATTCAGTAGGACTTAGAACATGGTGTCAAACTGAAATTATCCTCTGGCAAGCATTTTAAAAATTCTAGAAAGTAACAGATCTTAAGTCTCAGGTGGGCATTTAGACTCTGAAGGGCCTTTGATATTACCTAGCTTAACAATTCCTGTTAAAGATTGAAAAGGGAGGCTCAGATGATTTGTGTGACTTGATTTTCAAACATGGCTGAGGAAGCTGGAATCAGAGTGAAAAGCAGTGGCAGCTGTTTAAATGTTATCCCCATATCCTCTCTCCTGCTTCAGTCATCAGCTTGTCTCTGTGTGCAAATGCCCCAGAATCCTCACAAGCTATCCTCGCTCCAACTCCATAAGCCCAGGTCTCTGTCTTTCCCATTCTCTTGGCCTTAATCTGTGAAGCAGGGCATCAGAGAACATTGATTTCTCAGAGTCGACAGCGTGAGCCCAGGAAGGCAGTGCTTCCTCCTCAGGGTATGCACGTACCAGGAAAGGAGGGAGAGGTTTGGAAGGCAGGCAGGAAGCAGGAAGAATCACCCTCATATCTGACAAGCCACAGATAATTGGCACCAGTCAGTGACAGCTTCTCAACTGGGTTATAAGCAGTCTTGCTTCACCCATGATGCAGTAGGAACCAATATCACACCATGAAAAACACAGTGAGAGCAGAGTGCTCCCTAACTCATGGAGAAAGGAGCACCCAAAAGGAGGTGCTTTCCTGAAACATGTCTAGGTGCCATTTCTTGTAACTTTCCTTGGTTTAGGAATGTGCTGTCATTTCTTAGAACTTACTTCCCAGGGTCACTGGATTGAAGCATGGGATTAAAACACTCAAAGGCGTCCAGATTTTACTACATCTAAGGATCACTTGAGAATCATTATGAGAATGCATATTACAGTCATTCTAGATTTTTACAATATATAGCAAAAACAATAATTTTGACCCAGGAAGTTGTACATCTTCAAATAACCTAGGTGATTCAGGTATTTGTGTTTTATGGCCCACAAACTGTAACCACCAGCTTACGCATAAAGAGGAGGACTTCTCTGATAACAGGTTACTGTGCACCTATTGGACACATACCAAAGCACCCCTACCTGCACTTGCACAAAGACAGGCTTCTTTCCTTGACTCCATCTAGAAAGGCAGTAATAACTCTTTACATGTTATACAAATATCTACTTTAGACAGATACA
This sequence comes from Sigmodon hispidus, assembly GCA_004025045.1. NCBI lineage: Eukaryota > Metazoa > Chordata > Mammalia > Rodentia > Cricetidae > Sigmodon > Sigmodon hispidus. Next base: position 16,674 of record PVIH01013549.1, read on the forward strand.
TGCATTTATTCATATAGCCCTTTCTTTATCCATTTAGCACTTGGCACACCCAACCTTGCTGCTGCATTTTCCTAAACCTACCCCAGACTTCCACTTGCTGGACTGGGGATCCACTGTGGAGATCCACAAATAGGAAAAGTAGCAGAGCTGGTCCCTGTGAGTCTGTACCCTGAGACTGAACTCCCTCATTGGACTCCACTTCATAACTCACATCTGGAAGCACCAAATCTAAAGAAAAAGATACAAAAAAACAAATTTGTAGGTTAGCCCCTTCTACACTAAGTGACCCAGAAGTATATCCTGACCAAGAAGGAACTACTAGGTCTAAACTCAAACATCCAGCTCCACTGTTCCCCCATCGACTTGATGAAAACAAAACAGTAATGACTTACATGAAGAACATTAAAATAGCCAGGTATATAAAATTCAAAGGAAATAGTGCCTTTGTGCATTTGCTATGCAACTATTATACAATAAATTTATTTATTTCTTATATAACTTTTTTTGTTTGAAAAAGGATTTCACTAGTAGCTCTGGCTAGCCTGAAACTTGGTATTTAAACCAGGCTCATTTTGAACTCAGAGAATTCATCTGCCTCTGCCTCCAAAGTGCTGGGATTAAAGGCCACACCTGGCCTTTTTATGAACCTTCTTATGAAATTATCCTGAAAATAATTTATTTAATTTTATGTGCATTGGTGTGAGGTGTCAGATCCTCTGGAACTAGAGTTACAGACTGTTGTGAGCTGCCAAGTGGGTTCTGGGAAATGAACCTGGGTCCTCTAGAAGAGCAGCCAGTGCTCTTAAGCTGCTGAGCCATCTATCCAGCTTAATTATTTTTTATTTTTTTGTTTTGTTTTCAATCTCATCCTGCTTTGTCTATGTCTCAGGCATATTGTTAGCTAGCTCTTTCATCTTAATTTAACCCATTTCCACTAATCTGTCCTGCCACATGGCCCATGGCTCACCTGTATTCCTTACATGCTAATTCTTTGGCAGCTGGATCGATCTCTATTTTTTAATTTTTAATTTATGTGTCAGTGTTCTCCTTGTATGTATGTATATGTATCACATGTGTGCCATGTCTGTGGAGATCAGGAGAGGACGTCAGATCCCCTGGAACTGGAGTTACAGGCAGTTGTGAGCTACCATGTGGGTGCTGAGGACTGAACCCAAGTCCTCTGCTAGAGCAGCAAATACTCTTTACCACTGAGCCATCTCTCTAGCCCCTTCTTGTGGACTTTTCTAGGGTAGGTCTGGCTAGTAAGAGGCAGAGGTCAGATTCAAGCTTGAGTAATGATATTCCAAGAAACTCGTGCTACATACCAGATGGCATGTTACGATCCTTGTTGTCCTGTCTCAAGATTTAGACTTCAGAACACTCTTGAGTAAGACTTGTTGTTACAACAATCAAGTAAGAAAAGAGGCACAGTCTGTAGAAATACTTTGTCCAGTATGAGCTTTTGAATGGTAGACCTTGCCAGATGAACTCCAAATCTGTGTTCTTAACTACTAGCTGCACCCTTTATAATTCCATAAGAGGTGGAGAGGCTGCAGTGTAAGTGAGAGGAAAGTGCCAGACTCCAAGCAAAACCAGGCTCTCACTGAGCTTTGTGTGGGACACGCTGCCTTGTTAAATATGGACTCTCAAATGTGGTCAGATCCTCACCCTCTTGTCTAGCCAACACATTACTGGGTCCTGTTCCCACAGACTCTGCTTCTATATTCATTTCTCTAGTCCTTTGGCTTTCTAGATTTTGGTAGAAAATAAAGATCCATACCTGTGTCCAAATTGAGATCCAAAGTGGGGACCATAAACAAATTGTGTTTCTTCCAGTCAATGAAATAAGAGGTATCTCTGAAGACAGTGGTACTTGGCTGCTCCTGATCTGATATCAGAGGCAGACCCAAAGGTCCATATAGAAATATGTATAGCTGCTAAAGAAAATTGTCAAACTTTTCTTCCCACTATGTGCACATATAAAACAAACTTTCATACTGGCCTGGCTCACACTCACAGGAATATACACATATGCTATACAACTGCATGTTTAGCTTTTTCCACAACAAAGACAGGTATGATGCACCAGGATCCTTAGACTTTTGCAGGGGATTGATGAATGATAATTTATCGATACATCCAATCATACATTCCAGTAGCACCACAGCTAAACACAATGCTAGGTTCTAGAGGTATGAAGATCAGTAACTAGATTCAGTATCTATGTCCAAGTTCTACCATACTTTAGTATGGTAGACACACAGAACCTAGTAAATTCCAGTATGAAGTAGTGTGTGCTTGGGTGGAGCTGCATACAAAGGAGTATTTTTTAGAAAGTAACTGAGTGCATTTGGATTGAGAGAAACTTCTCTCACTTTATCCAGTCCTATTCTTCAACCAAGACAAAGGCCTGGAAATAATCACTCCCATCAGGACTTTTGATTTCTTATGTTCATGCCTCAAATAGGGTTTCTAGATATGTATCAGCACTTGACACTTGGAGGCAGATGTTCCTTGTTGGGCAAGGGGCTGTCTGTATCCTATAGAATGAATGTTTTGCAAAGTCACAGAAGAGAGACTGAACTCTCCAAGATCTCAGCAGGTGTTAGCACAGGAACTAAGGCCATCACACTCATTGCTCAGGGTCAGAGGGTCTTTGAGTTCCTTCGAATACAATGTGAAGAATCAAACTAGAGTGTCTGGAGTCCAAGCATATAGTTGTTTTATGATTGGATATTTTTTATGTATAGCCCTGGCTGTCCTGTAGACCAGGTTGGCCTTGAACTTAGAGATCCTCTTGCCTCCATCTCCTGAGTGCTGTGATTAGAAGCATGTGCCATTTTTAAAAATAATTTTCATTTTATTTGTATGGGTGTTTTGTCTGCATGTATAGCTATATGGCACTGCAGTGGCCAGAAGAGGGTATTGGATCTCCTGGTACTGGGGTTACAAACAGTTGTGAACTGCTATGTGGGAGCTGAAAATTAAACCCAGGTCCTCTGGAAAAGCTGCCAGTGTTCTTATCCATTAAGCCGTCTCTCCAGACCCATTCCCCCTTGAGGCAGGGTTTCATGTAAGATTATGTAGCCAAGGATGGCCTTGAAATTTTCATCCTGTATTCACCTCCAGAGTACTGGGATTACAGGTATATACCACTATACCCAGCTTATGTGGCACTGAAGTCCAAATGCAGGGCTTTGAGCACACCAGTCAAGCACTCTACCAACCAAACCATATTACTAGCCCATTAGATACTTAAAACTATTATATTTAATATGAATACAGCTATAGTTGGACTTAAATCTACTCCTTGTAATATGTTTTCCATTTGTTCTCTTTACTATTTTTGAATTAAGTATTCTATCTCTGTTTTGACATATTAGTCATGATTCATTGCCTTAAGTTTAAAATTTTATCAGGATTCAACAGTTGACATATATAGAAGAATCCAACAATACATTTCTGTTTCTTCCTGATTAGATCTGTGTTACCAGTGTCAAGTAAGATTTGGAGGTGGATCAAGAAATCTTATATGCATGCATAAAATTATGAAAGAATACATTTTTGTTGTTGTTGTTTAAGACAGAGTTTCTCTTGGTGGCACAGGCTGGCGCTGGACCTCTCTCTGTAGACCAGGCTGGCCTGGAACTCATAGACTGCCTACCTCTGCCTCCCAAGTGCTGGGATCAAAGGTGTGTGTCACTACTCATCTTGCTAAATGCAAATTTTAAAGGATTTCCTTAAGCATTTTTATAATACTGCTTGTTAGTGAATTCTTGATTATTTGAATGACTGAAAAAGTCTTAATCTTGAATTTACTGGGTTTTGTTTGGGGGTGGGCTCTGGGAAGAAGTCCTTACTCTATATCCCGCATTTTCCAGCTTCAGGATCCCATGTTCTGAGATGTTAAGAATTAAACATCAGGACCAGTCCTTGTCCTCATTTTGTGTCTGCATGTGTAGGTCAAGGACAACCTTGGCTATATTCTTTAGATACAATCCAACCTGTTTTGAGACAGTGTCAATAAGTGAGGCTGGACAGCCAGTGAGCCTCAAGGATCCACCCATTAGTCAGGAAAATTTATCTGAACTACAATCTGATGCCATAAAATATAAATTTTTTTGTTTAGCCAAATGGGGATGGAGACTGTCCTGGCTTTGTGTGGATCAACACTGGCCTGTCTGGAGCTCTTTATCTGTGTATTTACCTCTAGGTTTCTTATAAGTTCCAGCTGCCTAACTCTCAAATCATCTTATCTCAGATCCACCAGACTCTGGTGGAGCATTTCTGCCTGTTCTGCAGCCTGGAGATTCTCTCTGGCAGTCTGGTGAGGCAATCTAAGATTTCTCTTTAGAACACTGTTCTTCACATCATATTATATATAACAGTTTTACTATTTGCCTTGATAAAACAGTGGTCAAATAAATACTTTTGTGTTGAATAATTTTCTTTCATCTGTAATTTTGAGGGTTCTGTTTTGAGGGTCATTGTAGAGTCACACTGGGAGCAAAATATTGGTGATAGAGAAGGGACAGCATTGGGACAGCATTTACTTTATCAGAAAACTAGCTGATAGGAAACAGGAAGCAAAGCGTGGCTTTCCACATCTCAGCTGCCTATTGATGGTGTCCCTGGCCTTAAAGAAGCTTTTCAACTTCATGAATTCCTATTTATTGTCAATCTTAGAGCCTGTGCTATTAGTGTTCTGTTCAGGAAGTTGTCTTCTGTGCCAATGTGGTGAGATTATTCCCCCCTTTCTCTTCTATCAGGTTCAGTGTATCTGGATTTATATTGATCCACTTGGACTTGAGGTTTGTGCACGATGATAGATACGGATTGATTTGCATTCTTCTATATGCCAACATCCAGTCAGACCAGCATCATTGATGAAAATGTTTTCTTTTTTCCACAGTGTAATTTTGGTGTCTTTGTCAAAAATGAAGTGTCCATAAGTATGTGGCTTTATGTCTGGATCTTCAGTGCAGTGAGAAGCTAAGGGCCGACTGTAAAGTCTGCTGGGAGACTAATAAGGTACAAAGGAGGTGAGAAAAGACCCGTAATAATAAAAAATATTTACTTGTCTTGTAAATAACATTAAACATCTATGGTTTGCAATGATAAGTTAAAATATTATTACTAATCATGCCTAGCAGTGGTGGTGCATGCCTTTAATCCCAGCACTTGGGAAGAAGAGATAGGTGGATCTCTGTGAATTGGAGGCCAGCCTAGACTACAGAGCAAGTTCCAGGACTGCACAGAGAAACCTTGTCTCAAAAAACAAATATTGATAATTGATCTAGTTCATTTGTCAAGTAACTGAAAGTATGTAATGTCTGTTGCTGCCAATTTGACTGTTAGCACATTAAGGGTAACCTGAGAAGCTACACACCATCACAAAATTGAAGCCATTCATGCCTACACAACACACACAGAGACACGTTTATTTTGTGTAGTACTACAACATGATGTAGTCATCTACAAAATTTACATTGTAAGAAAAACTTATCATACTTTAAGTAAGTTTATGATTTTGTGCTGAGCCACATTCATAGCTATCCTGGGCCACATGACATCATGGCCGTGGACTGGCCATCCCTGGGTGAAGGGCTTCACATGGATTATAGTTTTCCATCACAACAGGGAAAAAACCAGTCCATGATATACTCTCATCTTTACTTTCAGGCCGAGGAAGCAAAGAGTTAGGCTGGTTAAATCAGTTGCTTCTATCACACAATATTTGTACCCCTATGTCCCAGTCTCAACAAGGCACTACATAACATTTACTCACGGGATGAACCAGGGGTGGAGGCTCACCTCTATAATCCCAGCACTTGGGAGATAGAAGCAGAAGGATCATAAGTCTAGGGCATCCAAAGCAACTGAGCTTGACTCCAGCCTGGGGTGTAAGAGATCTTATAAACAAACAAAATCAATCCTTGCCCCAGGATTTCCCAACTTCAATAATGAATATTGGTTTCCATATGTTAAGCTCTTCAGGTGCTAACTCCTGCCTTTCTTTCTATACGCGTAGTTTGACTCAGGACTTACAGCTCTTATTCTAATTTGGTAATTACTACCTTTCTCCGATAGCACTCCAAACATACCGTGAGAAAGTCCTGTCAAAGCATTCAGTGTTTCCCACTGTAGAGAATACAGGTCACATTCCTTAGTAAGGCATGTGAGATCCACCACACTCAACTCCAAGCATTTTTTTTTTCTACTTTTCACTGTCTGTTGTAGTCCTCAGTTCTTTGGCAAATACTTCAAGCCTAGCATTCACATTGGGTTACACTTTTATACAAATTATACAGGGTTCCAGATAAATAATTCATATATAAAGACTTCCCTAAAATTAGAATTTAAAAGCTCATCTTCAAAGGCAGTTGGCTAGAACCTGTCAAAAGGATATGGAAACGGAGGAAATCCTACTCAGCTGGCTGGAGAAGACCTTGGGGCTGGGGCACAGAGCAGCAGCTGGAGTCAGTGTCAGTTTTCCCAACAAGCCGCTGTCAGCCATGCCAGCGGGGATGAACAGCAGTGCTGGATGTCCGAGCACAGGGTGGATTCTGCTGCAGTATGATTCAGTTGGATTCGATTTGGGCTTACTATTTCAAAACATGCAAGACAAATTTGACGTTTTTCTTCAAGACATTATTAAGTGAGCACTTAAAATTCCTTAACTGCTCATATACACATAGCTACACAACCCACCACATCATCACATCATCTTATCTGCAAAAGATAGAAAAATTGGTCTTCCAAAGACTATATATCATGGCTCCTGCTTTTGTTGCCTCTCATGCTAGTTTCTTATTCTCAAATTGAATTACAATTATACTCTATGGTTTCAAAATCACTAAAAGATTAGCCCTGTGTGTGTGTGACTGTGAGCAAATGGCTGGTCTAAAACTGGCCCCATATCACTTAAGAGTCTGCTTCTGTGCACACTACACTTTCTTCTTCGTGGGTCTGAAGTTGCTGTTAGGTAAGAACAATAAGAGAAATTAGGCTTTCATCCTCTCCAAAAAGAAGGTAGTTGATTTCCCCCCCCCCCGCCCAGTTCTCTTCTAGACAAAAAAATACAAGAAAAGGAGAGAAGAAGAGGGGAATTGGAGAAGAGGAGAAGGGGAGAGAAGAGAAAAGGAAAACCCAAGGAGACCATTTCTAGCTTCTACCTCACATAATGCTGAAAGCCCACAACTAGAGTGATGCCATTGGACAATCTCAAAGTAGGTTCATTCTCTGCCCTGCAAAACAAAATAAAGCAAAACAACAAAGTCATGACTACTACCACCCAGACATCACTGGAATCCAGTAACCAAAACCGAAAGGAAAACCACAACGTTTAAGTTCAGTGAAAGGAAGAAACATGTAAGGTTAGGATATACACATTTTTATTCGTTAAAAACTAATACAGAATAAGAAAATCTGAGGGTCTCAGGATTAGTTTCAAGAGATTTTTGGATTAAGAAATCGAAGTGTAAACCTTCCAGAAACACCGGGCAATTATGTTTAAAAGTCATTCAGAGCCATAAAATCATTTACACACCCAAAGATCTCTGCAGAGAGGATCCCATTCACTGTTAGACTGAAGTTAATCTTGAGCTGTAACAACAAATGAAGAGTAGGATTTCATAGTAGTCAGGAGAGAGATTAAAACATCCACACCCAGAGCAGTAGAAACTACAAGAGAATTGTTGCTGCTCACACACCCAACTTCAAGACCGGAAAAGGCCCAGGGAACCTTCCCTCCTCCACCCACCATAACCCACTAACACTGAAGCTTCAGAGACCACTGCCCCTCACCCTGACCCCACAGCACCACAGGGAACCTGCTAGAGTCAGAAGAATCTGAGAACTTCATTTTCATAAGCAAGTCACTCCATAGAGACCCTTATTCTTACTGTCTGTTATGTCTCACTCTTGTATGTCTTGTCCAGTTTGGTTTTAGGACTGTCTGCTTCTCACCCAGCTCATGCCAAGGCACACTTCGCTGTGCTCCTCACCTGCTTCCCATACACTCCCCTCTTACTTTCCTTCCTCATCCTCTCACCCTAACCCTCTCAATGTCATCTTAACTGTAATTTTCCAGATTTAACAATCCCAACTTCCCTCTCCAGACACTGTACATACATCAGTTATCTTCAAAGACGCCTCCTTACCCACTTTCCTTCTGTCCCACTTCTAGTCTTTTGCAAATCAACTTTAAATTTTTTAATTATCTGTGTAAGTTCATATTGGTGCAGTGACACCAGAGGCCAGAGAGGGTGTCAGAAGCCCTGGAGCTGGAGTTACAGGAAGTTATGAGCCACGTGACATGAGTGCCGGAAAATGAACTCAGGTGTTCCTGCAAAAGCTCCTACTGCCCATCCTCTACAAAGCTTACACGTGGGAGGGAGGACAATGTGTGTCCAGCCATGGAACCATCTCTCTTGCTCCCAACTCATCATTGCAGCAACTAAAATCTGAGTAGAATCCATACTATTCTTGGTTGTTTATCTCTAGCAGTTCTCACGGGGCCACTGTTGTTCATTGACTAGCTGGCACTTACATGGCAATCTAAAGCAGCTGAGCTGTGGCTGCTCTTCCAGTTAATATCCTAAGACTATAGAACTTATTAAGGTACCCTGGAGCTCCTAGACTGAGGTATTATTCTCTGAAGTACATATTGAACTCTACTACACCTAAGTCCTACTTAAAAATTGCAAATGTGGGCTGGAGAGATGGCTCAGCAGTTAAGAGCACTGACTGTTCTTCTGGAGGACCTGAATTCGATTCCCAGCATCCACGTGGCAGCTAACAACTGTCTGTAATTCCAAGATCTGACACCCTTACACAGTTAGACATGCAGGCAAAACACCAATTCACATAAAAGATAAAAAATAAATATTAAAAATAAAATAAAAAACTAAGAAAAAATTGCAAATGCTTCAACTGAAGCAATATAGCTGATTAAAAAAAAAAGTAATGAAATAACACCAGATGATAAATCTCAATGCAGTAACATAAGAAATAGAAATGACTAAGACACCATAACTCCTCCAAAATTACTAATCTGATAAAATTCCATCTAAGGAAAGTGAGATGGATGAACTCTAAGACAGAACTCAAAAGAATGATTATAAGTGCTCAAAGACATAATCAGATGAAGGAAATAAGGAAAGTAATGGATGATAGAAAAGAGGGATTCCACAAAAAGAAATACTGAAGAAAAACAAGCTGAAACAATGGCTAGAAAAAAACAGAGTAAATCAAATAAGAACTCTGGAAAGTTTCTTCAATATAATGGGCCACAGAGAGAACAAAATGTCTGCACTTGAAGACAAAGTGGAGAAACTGGAACAATTCAACAAGGACAGAGATAAAAGAAGAAAATAACAACAGATAGACAGGCAGGCAGGCAGGCACACACACACACACACACACACACACACACACACACACACACACACAAATAAACGATACCAGAATAATTCAATAAGGACAGAGATAAAAGAAGAAAATACTATCAAACACACAGACAGACACATGAATAAACCACACCAGAATAATAGCTAAACAAGAGAAGAATATGAAAAAAATACTACAAAGTCAATGAAATGGCAGGAACCAATGCATACTTCTCACTTATAACCCTGAATATTAATAGCTTCAATTTTCTCCAAAAAGGAAAAGATTAGCAGGTTGGACCAAAAACTAAAAACCATTTATTTGTTGGCTCCAAAAACTTCATCTCAAAAAACAGATACTGGACGCCTAAGGTGAAGGACAGGAAAAGGTGTCCCAAGTAAATTGACCCAGGAAAATAAGTAGGTGTTGTTGTTCTAATATCTGACCAAATGGACTTCAAACAAAAACCAGTGAGAAAAGACACATGAGGTCACTGATTAAGGAAAAAAATCTGTCAAGAGAATACAACAACTTAAACCTGCATGCTCCAAATACAGATGCACATGATTTCATAAAACAAATGTAACTAGATGTGAAGTCACAGATTAACTCCAGCACAATAGTAGTGGGTACCTTCAATACTCTTGCCAATTGACAGGCAACTCCAACAAAAAATAGCTAATCTGAATCAAATGACATCATAGATAATGAACTTAACAGAAATCAAGAGAATATTCTATATCAAAAATTGCAGGATACAGAGCAGCCTATGGAACTTTCTCTAAAATACAATAGAGGTTAGGACACAAAGTCTTAACAAATACAGGAAAGCTGAATTAATTGCTTGTGTTCTGTCTGATCACAATGAACTAACACTGCACACCCACAACAAGTAAAACCCTAGAACACATACAGACTCATGGTGAGCAAACAGTACTCTACTGAATGATGAACTGTCCTTGAAGAAATCAAGAAGGCAATAAAGACATTCCTAGAGACAAATGAAAATGAGATGTGTGGGACTGCACTACAAAGAGAGAAGTTTAAACCCCCAAGTACCTACATTTAGGAAATTAGAGTAATCTCAAGTGACTTAACAATATGCATTAGAGATCCACAGAAAGAACAAGCCCCAAGTCAACAAAAGGAAAGAAGTCACCTATGATTAGGGCAGATGTTAACTACAAGAAAACAGCAACAACAAAATACATAGTTAGGTCTTTGAGAAAATAAACAAGACATAAAGCTCTAGCCAAACCAACCAACAGAAAAGACCCAACTACATAAAAAGGAACCATTACAACAGATGCCTTTGCAATATAGAGAATCATTAGGTTTTATCTTTAAAAAAAATGTATGTTCCTCTAAACTAAGAAGCCTAAAGCTCACATTATCTACCAAAATTAAACCAAAGTGAACCTGGCATGTGTGGGGGGGTGCATACCTTTGACCCCATATTCAGGAGACAGAGGCATGCAGACCTTTGAGTTCTAGGCCAGCCTGGTCTATATAGCAAGATCTAGACCAGCCAGGGCTACTCAGTCAGGCTCTTGCTTTGTTTTTGTTTTTAAAGAAACTATAAAATTGATACTATTTAAAGAATTAACAACTTCACCTTGTGATGAACTATGGTGATTTTTCTTAAAAAATGCTTTATAACCAGACAGTCTGTCATCAAACTTTGAGGATTTTCGTCAATCTGTAACAAGAAAACACAGGCTGTAACTCCATCTATGTAAACTCAATAGCACAAATAAGTTAAATATGCATTTCTTCCTATAAAAGTAAATATTCAGGATATCCCGGGCCACAACTGTAGTGGACGCCCCTGCTCCACCAAAGGTCAAACTGGCAGCCAGAACCCTGGGTAAGTGCCCCTCCCAACTCTCAGTGCCTGCCCAGGCCACTCTCAACCAGTCTTCTCTTTCTTATCATGTCCTGTCCTCTGAAGAGCCCTCAGCTGGACCATAGGACACACTGGCTGCCAGAACTGTAGTCCCCAATTCAGGTGAAAACTCCTAACCAGCCAGATGCCACCCCTGTCATCAGAAGTCCAGCCCTCGACTTGGGTGGAGACTGACCTATTCAGCAACAGGCTACTCTAGCCAGAAAACCAGAGAGAAAACAGAAATCAAGGGAGCAGAACACCCATCCAACAAAGGCAAACTCAGAAATCAGCACCTAGACCTATAATCACTGCAAACCTAGACACCTAAATGCCAGCATAAGAACATAATTGACAATAGCCAGGGCAATGCGTCACCACCAGAGCCCAGCTATCCTACTACAGCAAGCCCCGAATATTTCAATACAGCTCAGACACAAGAAAGTGACCTTAAAACCAACTTAATAAGGATGGTTAAGGCCCTTAAAGAGAAAATTACTAAATCCCTTAAAAAATGGAGAAAAAGACAAACAAAAAAACTGGAGGAAATGAATAAATTCCTGTAAGGAATCCAAGAAAAAACAAAACAGTTGAAGGACACAAATGAAACAGTTTAAGACCTGAAAGTAGAAATGGAAGCACTAAAGAAAATACAGACAGGGAATTGGAAATGGAAAATCTAGGTAAGGGAACAGGAACTGGTGTCCTTTGCTTTTCTTTAATCTTCTGGCTCTTGTTTTGTTATTCTAGGACCCACCACCCAGCTCCCAAATAAATCACACTGGAGGCTTATTTTTAATTGTAAATGCCCAGCCTTAGCTTGTCTTGTTTCTTGCCATCTTTTCTTACCCTAAATTATCCTGTCTACCTTTTCCCTGTGGGATGTCACCTTTTTCTATTTCTGTGTATCTTTCTTTCTTACTCCGTTGCTGGTTGTGCAGATGGGTGGCTGCCCCTGTGCGCTCCTCCTTTTCTCGCTCTTCTGTTTATTCTCTCGGCCTGCCAGCCCAGCCTATTCTTTCTCCTGCCTCACTACTGGCCATTTAGCTCTTTATTACACCATCTGGTGTTTTAGACAGGCAAAGTAACAGAGCTTCACAGTTAAATAAATGCAGAAAAGCAATAGGAAGAAATTCAATTGATAGTGATGACCATAATGATAAAGATAAATTTGATAATTTTAACTATAAGTTTTGTAGAGTAAGTGAATGTGTCTCTCCATGTTTCATTTTTTACTGTGTATTGATTTAATCTGTGTTTCTAGCTAGTGAGACACAGTGTGATTGCTGAGGCTCTGTGGTTTTGCCAGTGACTCATAAATCATAACCATCAATCTTTTGATAATATGTGCTTTCATTTTTTAACACTGACTGTTTTATTAAATGTTAAAACTTACTATCAAATTGAAGCTGTACAGCCTAAGTAGGACAAAGGAAAAATGACAACCACAGATACATTATGACTGTCTGCTTCTGCTTCATAAATATGAGTATATGTATTCTGCTGTAGTTGAGAGTTTCTAGAATCATTAGAAACCATTCTTTATAAGCTCTAAAGTTTTTAAGTGTGATAAGTGAGAAATTTTCTCACTTAGCAAAATGGAAAATAAAATGGTTGATTTATAAATGACTAATTTTGTAAAACACTGACACCAAGGACACATAAATATTTTGACATTGTGACCATTTTTAAACATAAACAGAATAGAAAGCTACAAGATTTTCTACCTTTTAAACTAAAATTTTATAGTGTAAAGCTTATATTTGGAAGATAATCTATTTTTTAATACTAAGCATCCTGATAGACATTTCTAATAGGCCATAATTTATGCGACCACTAGAAAAAATGGCAAATGAAAAAAGTTTGAAAATCAGCCAAGTAGTCATTAAATTACATGATCAGGAGTAGACTGCTTAATGTAATGATCATTCTTATAATCTTCAGATATTATTTAGGGTGCAAGTAATTGTATAAAAGCTACTTTCTTGTAACTAGCATCCTTATTTAATGCCACTGCAATCACATTTACTGAACAGTTGATGGAAGTGATTACTTTTGGAAGTAACTGCTGAATGATGGTTTAGAAAGATAACCAGCAAGGAGACAGGGATTTCATTCCATGATGTCTACAATAGGCTGAGTACAAATGTATTGTACAAGTATGGATATGCCCATGTGTGTAAATATGTTCTTTCTAGGGAATATCTTTTTCTCTCTTTCATCTTCACCAAAATAAAATGCTTCTTATCTCATTTAAAAAAATATATGCAACTTAAAAATGCAACACATTTTTGCATCATTAAAGCAAATGTTCCACAGCATAAACCAAATTAACACATCTTAAAATAATATTCTACAACAGAACTACAGACATTATCACCACAGCTAACATTACCAACAAATACAAGAGATGGAAGAGAGAATCTCATGCATTGAAGATCCACTAGAAGAAACAAATACAAAAGTCAAAGAAAATGTTAAATCTAAAAAATTCCTGACATAAAACATCCAGGAAATCTGGGACACTATGAAAAGACTAAACCTAAGAATAATAGAAATAGAAGAAAAATTCCAGCTCAAATTTCCTTACCCAAAGAAGACTTGCCTATAAAGGTACAAGCCTACAAAATAGCAGTAGATTGGACCAGAAAAGAAAGACCCTTGCTACATAATGATCAAAACACTAAACCCACAGAACAAAGAAAGAATGTTAAAAGCTACAAGGGAAAAAGGCCAAGTGGTACATAAAAGCAGACTTATTAGTATTAACCTTACTTCTCAGTGGAGACTCTAAGAGCTACAAGGGTCTGGACAAATGCCCTGTAGACTCTAAGAGACCACAGATGCCAGCCCAGAAAAACTTCACTATAGATGGAGAAAATAAGACATTCCATAATAAAGTCAAATTTAAACAATATTTATCCATAAATCCAGCCCTACAGAAAGTACTAGAAGAAAAAGTTGGACCCAAGGAAGTTAACTACACCCATGAAAACACAGGAAATAAAGAATCTCACACCAGCAAAACCAAAAGAAGGGAAACACACATACAAACACACACAGTACCACCACCACCAACAACAAAATAACAGAAATTGGCTATCATCATTGGTCATTGATGTCTCTCAGTATCAATAAACTTAATTCACCAATTAAAAAAAATAGACTAACAGAATGGATGTGAAAACAGGATCCATCCTGCATACAAAAACATACCTCAACAACAAAGATGGATATTACCTCAAAGTAAAGGGTTGGAAAAAGATTTTTCCAAGCAAATGGAAGCAAATTGACATAGCCATTCTAATATCTAACAAAATAGACTTCAAATAAAAATTAATCAAAAGACTCAGAGAAGGAAAATCTGCCAAAATGATTTTCCAATTCTTAGCATCTATGCCCCAAATGCAAGAGCACCAAAATTTGTGAAAGAAACACTACTTAAGTTTAAATCACACATAGACCCTCACACATTGATAGTGGGAAACTTCAATATCACACTCTCACTGGTGGATAGGTCATCCAGACAAAAACTAAACTGAGAAATAATGGAGCAAGCCAAAATTATGAACCAAATGAGCCTGCCAAGATCTATAAAACATTTCACCCAAACACAAAAAAATACACCTTCTCAGAAACTCATGGAACGTTTTCCAAACTTGACCACATACTTGATCACAAAGCAAGATACAAAAAAATTGAAATAACCCCCTGCATCCTATCAGATCACTACGGATTAAAGCTGGATTTCAAGAACAACAGAAAGTCTACAGATTCATGGAAACTAAACAACTCTCTACAGAATGCTTACTGGGTCAAGGCAGAAGAAAAAAAGAAATTAAAGACTTTCTAGAATTCAATGAAAATGAATACGCAACATACCTAAACTTATGAGATACAATGAATGCAGAGCTAACAGGAATGTTCATAGCATTAAGTACCTACATAAAGAAATGGGAGCAATCTCATACTAGCAATTTAGTAGCACACCTGAAAAAAATAAGAAGTAAACATATTCAAGAAGATTAGACCACAGAATAATCAAATGAGGCCTGCAATCAACACAGAGAAATTGAGAACAGCACAAAGAATCAATGAAACAAAGAGTTAGTTCTTTGAGAAAATCAACAAGATAAACAAACTCTTATCCAAACTAACTGAAAGACAGAGAAAGAATATCCAAGAAATAAAAAGAGGAACATAACAACAGACACTGAGGAAATCCAACTAGTCATTATGCCATATTTTTAAAACCTGTACTCTGTGAAGTGGGGGAAGGAACTGGGAAGAGTAGAGGGAGGGAAGACTTGCAGCTGGGTTGTAATGTATGACAGAGAATAAAAGTTAAAAGGGGAAAACAGCTGCAGAGAAAGCACTAGCTGCCCTCCCAGCAACTACATGATGGCTCACAAACACCTATAATGAGATCTGGTGTCTTCTTCCAGCATGCAACCATACATGCAGGCAGAAAACTGTGTAGATAATAAATAAAAAGGGGGAAAACCAAACAAAAACTGTATTCCAAATTGGAAAATCTAAAAGAAATGGATAATTTTTTCAATAGATGCCACTTACCAAAGTTAAATCAAGATGGTACAATCTAAACAGACCTATAACCCATAAGGAAATAGAAGCATTCATTAAAAGTCCCCCCCCACCAAAAAAAAAATCAGGGCCAGATGGTTTTAGTGCATAATTCCACCAAACTTTCAAATCACTTATGCCAATACTCCTCAAATTATTACACAAAATAGAAACAGAAGGAACATTGTCAAATTCATTTTATCAGGCCTTAGACATGGATACCCAAACCACACAAAGATTCAACAAACAAAGAGAATTAGAGAGCAATTTCTCTAATGAACATAGATGTAAAAAATACTCAATAAAAGTGTTTAAAAAACACCTAAAGAAATGTCCAACATCCTTAACCATCAGGGAAATGAAAATCAAAACTACTTTGAGATTCTATCTTATACCTTTCAGAATAGCTAAGATTAAAAACACAAGTGGCAGGTCATGGTGAGGATGTGGAGCAGGGGGAACACTCCTCCATTGCTGGTGGAAGTGCAAACTTGTACAGCCATTCTGGGAATCTATATGGTGGTTCTTGTAGTGATATAGTGAATATTTGATAAAAAATAAATAGCCCAAAATATCAGAGGGCAGAGACATCCACAGAGCCAAGCCATGAAGGTTAGGGAATGTTGACCTATGACTTTAATTCTAGTGCTCTGGAGACAAAGATCCAGATAATTTCTGTGACTGCAAGGCTCAGCAGTGCCAGGTGAGTCTTGCACCAGGAAAGTTGAACCAGGAATTGAGATAACTGGGCAGGGAAATAAAGATAAGGTGGGAGAAAGAAAAACTTCTTCCCTTAGCCTGCTTGCTTTTATGCTGAAGACTCAGAAGCTTTGAGTCTGAGGATTTGTGGAGACAGGATCTACCCTGTTCTGCCTGAGGAGTGGTGAGGTTAGAACTGGGTGTGGCTTGTTTCTCTGTCTCTGATATTTCAGCTTTTCCCCAATATCTGGCTCCAGGTTTTTATTAATAATACCAAATAGAATTCATGTAGTAGGTTCCTCAGAAAATTGGGAATGGATCTCCCTCAAGACCTAACTATACAATTCTTGGGCATATACCCAAAAGATGTTCCATCATACCACAAGGAAACTTGCTAAACTATGTTCATAGCAGCTTTATTCATAATAGGTAGATATTATGGTAAAAACCCGCCACCAAGAGGTATGTTTTAAATAAGGTTTATTTTGTTAGAATCACGTACAAAAGAAAGTTTTAGCAATGCGCCAAGCTGTCGTACCGACCCGCCGCCTCGCTGAGCCTCCACGCTAAGGGACCAGAAGACCCGCCTCCTCGACGCGCTCTGGGACCGGAAGACTCGACTCTCTCTCTGTGTTTTGTTTTTGTCTCATCTTTGTAGACCATGCCCCTCCCATACCTGTATTATTTATTATTTTTTTGCTACATCTCCCCATTTTGTCTAAATAGGAAGGTTTTAAACTAGGTATAAAACTACATATTATAGGGATTACTATAAGACAGTGTGTGGGAAAGAGGAAGGAACTAACATAAGTGAGGTCAAACTACCGCTAACAAACAACTACAAAGTGTAATTTAATATCTAAAATGTTGATACAAAAAAAATGTATAGGGATTGTTTTAAGGCTGTTTATCTTAAATAATAGAGTTTTAAGACTTGAGTGTCTTTGCTGGAATGTGAAGTAATAACAACCCCAACTATCTAATCTTTAACACCGTCAAGACCTGAGAAGGAAAATATATACCTAAAGTTGGAAGCATGAAGTAACTTTTAGAATATAGGAGAAGACAACGACAGTTAACTATTTGGACAGTCATCCACCACTTCTCTGTGTAACGGGAGCATTTATCTTTGTGGCTATTGGCCTATGATATCTGACAAGTCTCCATAGAAGCAGGGTATTTTTGGTAGGACTGTCTTATCTTGGCTAGGCAGGCTTTGGCAGTTTCTATCTCTTATCTTGTAGGTCTATTTTGGACAGTGAGCATGCTGACAGCAGTGGATGCAAGTGTAGTCCTTTGCCCCTCAGGCCATTATTAGCCAAACTAAACAAACTCTTTGTAAGATGTCTGTGATGCTCAACACCACCTTGAGAAAGGAACGGTGATGCCAGGAGTTGTCATGTCTCTCAAGGCCAAATTTGAAATAACGAAATCTTGAATGCCATATTTTTTTGGTCTATGAAGTGGTTGAAGACGCCTATCTATTTGGTATATTTTGACATGTTTTTGAAAAGCCTGAGTATCTTGACTGTTAGGTGATAAATCTGAGTAACTATAATTTATAATCTCAATCAACCAAGAAAGTGAGTCTAACATTGTAAAAATAGGCATTTTAAAATGAGTGTACAGCTCCTCCAAATAATTTCAAGTATAACAATCTTAGGAAAATTGACCAAAATATACATTTTTTATCAAGTGACAACAATATCCTAACTATATATCATTATATATAAAAATATATTTAAACAGATCTATATAAAACAACTTGTGTGTATAGTATAACAAATGTTATGACTATCATAAATAATTAGAGGTAGAAATTGCATTATGGAAATGACAATGCACTTAATATACATCAATGTGCAAAATATTTTAGACAGAGGTAGACATGTGTAAAATAGGGCAATTATACATTTAACTTTGTATCAATATATATTATCTCAATCAGACATACAGATTAATTTTTTATTTATGTCAATGTACAAACATTTGTACCATGTTCAACTTTGTATCAATATACATATTATCTATTATCTAAATCAAACATATAGATTGATTTTTTCATTTGTATCAATATACAAACATTTGTATCATGTCAATTTATTTTTTATTTATCTTTTGGTTAATAGTTTTTTGTAAGTATAATGATATCGCGGTAAAAACCCACCACCAAGAGGTATGTTTTAAATAAGGTTTATTTTGTTAGAATCACGTACAAAAGAAAGTTTTAGCAATGCGCCAAGCTGCCATACCGACCCGCCGCCTCGCCTCGCTGCCTCGCCAAGGGACCGGAAGACCCGCCTCTCTCTCTGCGCTCCGCTTCCGTCTCGTCTCCGCAGACCATGCCCCTCCCATACCTGTACTATCCATTATTTCCCCGCTACAGCTAGAAATTGAAAACAATACTAGATGTCTCTCAAAGAATGGATAAAGAAAATGTGGTACATTTATACAATGGAGTATTACTCAGCTGTTAAAAACAATGGCATGAAATTTGCAGACAAATTGATATAACTAGAAAAATAAATCATCCTAAATGAAGTAACCCAGACCCCAAAAGACAAACATAATATTTACTCACTAAGAAGTGGATATTAACTGTTGAATAAAGGATAATCATGTTACAATCCACAGACTCAAGGAGGCTAAGTAACAAGAAAGGTTCAAAGCAGACATGATCTCCCTGTGAAAGGAAAATAGAATAGATTTAGTGAGAGGACTGGGAGTAGGTAGAGATGGAAAGTGTAGGGAGAGATGATTGAAACTGGGGGATTATGTAGAAACCTAGTGCTATAAAAACTCCCTGAAACCTACAAGAGTGACCCTAGCAAAGACTTCTAGTAGTAGGGAGACAGAATCTAGCTGTCATCTTCTATAATCAGGCGGGGCTTCCGGCAGTGGAAATGGGACATCAACCCAGTCACAAAGCCTTTGATCTACAATCTGTCCTGCTTGTAAGATGTGCTAGGGTAATGGTAGCACAGAACTTGTGGGAGTGTCCAACCAATGACTGGTCCAATCTGACACCCACACCACAAGAGGGAGCCCATGCCTGACTCTGCCTGGATGGCCAGAAGCTGCACAGCCCAGAGACCCAAGATAGAACCAAACACAACTGAAAAAAAAAGTCAATGAAATGATTCCTAATGATATTCTGTTATACTCATAGATTGGTGCCTAGCCCTATTGTCATCAGGGAGGCTTCATACAGCAACTGATGGGAGCAGCTATAGAGACCCACAGCCAAACACTAGGGAGAACCAGGGAGATACCGCAGAAAAGAGGAAGGGAGGAAGGATTCTAGGAGCCAGAAGGGTCAAGGATACCATGAGAACACAACTCACAGAATCAACTAAGCAGGGTTCACAGGTACTCATAGCAACAGAAGCAACACTCATGGACCCTGTATGGGTCTGAGCTAGGTCCTCTGCACACATTATGATATTCTTGTGGGACTCCTAACAGTGAGTGAAGGGCTCTAGCAGGCCCAACCATGGCTAACATGGTCCTGGCACGCCTTGCCCTTCCCTCTCCTCTGCCCTGCTAAACCATTAGATTATATTCTTTTTTTTGTTTTTTAAAAAAAAAAACTTTATTTATTTATTTATTTGTCTTGGTGTTTGCCTGGAACTGGAACTACAGACAGTTGTTAGCTGCCATGTGGGTGCTGGGAATCGAACCTGGGTCCTCTGGAAGAGCAGACGGTGCTCTTAACCGCTGAGCCATCTCTCCAGCCCCGTAGATTATATTCTTAAAGCTAGCCACCAAGGCCTATTCCCTTATTTGGCCACATCCTCCTCCTGAGATGACTACCAAGGGTCCAACTATCAAAGTACTGAAGTCTAGAAATAGTAATAATAAAAAAGACCTTTTGGCTACCCAAATTAACATGTCCAACCAAAAGTAACCAACTCATCTTAATACAGGATTTCCCCCTTTCCCTTTATACACTGACATTTGCCTATGGGTCATGTCTATCTATTTTCTATCTGGAGGCAGTCCTTTGTCCCTCTGGGGCAAATATCCCTTCTTCCTCTCCCTTGTTCCCTTTCCCTTCTTCCTAGTCCTATTTCCTGTCTTTGTCTCTTATCCCTGCCTTTTGTCTCTCTGGAGCAAAAAAATCTCCTTTGTGCTGAGAACTTGATCTTGGGGTATCTGTGTCTACATAGGTTCTTTCAGTGGGAGTGAAGGATGTCTTTTACTCTTTTGCCTGCACTTGGGACCCTTTTCCACCTACTGGGTTGTCTTGTCCAGCCTTGAAATGAGGGTTTGTGCCCAGTCTTATTGTAACTTGTTAAATTCCATATTGTGGGAGCCCATACAGTGACTGAGTGTCCCATACTGATTCAAAAGATTTTTCTGACCCACAGAGTAAAAGAATCACAGTGACTCAGCCATTCTAGAGTCCAAATGAGTTTAGTTTGTTCCTTGCTTTAGCCTTGAGGGTCTGAGGGTCTGGGACTAGTCTGATTAGCCTCTAGAAAAGTATTCATTATTTTGTTAATGTAGGCTGCTTGGGCTAGCAGAAGGCCCAGGATGTGATAGGGAAGCTTCCAGGTCCTTATTCAAGGACCACACAGGATTTTCTCAAAAAGTGTTTGAATGTTTGTACTGTGCTTTGTTTGAATTCCGGCTTGAAAATGTATATAAGCATTTTCAGAAATAAACTCCAGGTCTTTGTGGTTTTGAACCATGGGTCCCTCTTGATTTCTTGCCTATCTCTTCTCTCTCTTTTACAGCTGCATGCTTCCCCTAGCAACCCCAGTGACTTGTTGGCTGGATCCGACACCATATTTGGTTGATATCCCTGGGAGGCCTGCTCCTTTTTTTTGAAGGAAAATGGAAGAGGAGTGGATCTAGGAGAGAGAGAAAGGTGAGAGGAAAACTGAAGAGTGGAGGGAGGGGAAACTGAGGCCAAGATGTAATACATGAGAGAAGAATTTTTTAAAAGTAAGTATTAAGGACAGTTTTGGGATATACATGAAGAAATAACTTGGCAAATGAGAAATGTACAAAATATAGAATATATGGAATTGACACAGGTAGAAAAACCTACTTCATGGAACTTCAAGAGATGAATGAATAAAAGATTAATGTAAACTTACAATGTCAAAATCACTTCTGAAATATATCTGATATAATTAAGACTGGAGATGAGAAAAGTAATTCTATTTTTACTGTCTAATGTGCTTTGGAATGATCTGTATTAAGAAGGGAAGGCTAGGGGGATGGGTACTCAGTAAACTGAGTGTCTTGTAAATAACATGAGATGGATGTTCTATAGCAGTTTCCTGGAGACTGAAACTGCATGGAATAAGATTGTACATGGAAACTCCTTAAGACAGAGACAAACAACTCAAAATAGCTCCAGGAAATCTCTGAAACTGATCAGATGCACTAGGCTCCTTTCTCCCCAAGAACAGACAAAGACTAATGAGAATCACTCTCAGACAAGCCCAGATGTGTGGGAGAATCAGAGACCAGCCAAGCACCCTGAAAGAAACTGAAACCAGCTGAGCCGCCTGGCAAGGACACTCTCCAACCAGCTGAGCTGCCTACAGGCTGGCTGTGAACTCCAGGTTTCCAGCTTTTGTGAGCTGTCACCCGTGTTGGGGTGTGCTTTGGTGATGCGGCTGTTTTTGAGTCGTTTTACTCCTGTAAGTAACCCCTTGCTCATATTTCTGTAAATAACCTCAATAAAACTCATTAGTTCACCAAAGTAGGACTTTTACAGTATCCTTAGTTGGGTCTGTTGTGGATTCTCTGTCTGCTGTGAGGTGTTTGTGTATTGCATCTCTCCTTGGAAAGTTTGTTATACAACATAATTGGTGGTCAAATAGGAGCATGACAGAACTAAATATGATTGGGGAGATTGTAGGGCTAGGGTTAGGGTTTAGGGTTTAAGGTTAGGGTGTGGGTTAGGGGTCAGGGGTCAGGGGTTAGGGTTAGGGTTAGGGTTAGTTCAACCTATGGTTAGCAAAAGGCATCCATGAACTATAAAGGAGAAGACAATCAAGCCTGTCCCAAGGGTAGGTGATTATTCCCTCAGACTTTGTAGGGTACATTTCCCTAAATCAAAAAGTTATGCTAGGGGTGGAGATGGTTTGCTCACCCAGAGTGTAATGAATGGCAAGCAACAATGCCAACCAAGGGCCAAATCTGGGATCTTAGTTGTAACCAGAGAGCCATTAGGTGCAGTAGAGACAAACAGGGCTATGTTCCTACTTTACCTTGGATAGCGCTGAGAAGCTTGAGTCAGGCCCACTGAGTTCATAGAGAAGCTCTGTGGAAGAACCCCAGGATATAAAAATGCAATGGTTCAGAGAGAATGAATGAGGATTAAAGAGAGTCAGTTAAGACACTGCCTCCTGGGCTGGAGCGATGGCTCAGCGGTTAAGAGCACTGACTGTTCTTCTGGAGGACCTCAGTTCGATTCCCAGCATCCACATGGCAGCTAACAACTATCTGTAATTCCAAGATCTGACACCCTTACACAGTTATATATGCAGGCAAAACACTAATTCACATAAAATATAAATAAATAGATAGATAGATAAATAAAAGACATTGGCATAAATAAAGGACATTCTGTCCCTGCTATTCCATCCAACCTAGATCTGTGGGGGAAACTGCTGATACAAATGGGTGCAACCTTTCCATGCTCTATTAGGCCTTGCTTATGTTTGACTTTAATATCTTCTTAGTTGTAACCTTTGAGGATGCTCGAGCAGATGACAACAGACTTTCAGGGTGATTCACCAAGTTATTTTTGTAACTACACTATTTGTTATGCGTTAGTAGTTCAAGATCTTGCCTTGTCCTGTCTTCCCTCTGAAAAAGTTCTACGATCTATATGACATAATG
Source organism: Sigmodon hispidus (assembly GCA_004025045.1). Classification (NCBI taxonomy): domain Eukaryota; kingdom Metazoa; phylum Chordata; class Mammalia; order Rodentia; family Cricetidae; genus Sigmodon; species Sigmodon hispidus. The sequence goes on from PVIH01013549.1 coordinate 40,096, forward strand.
CTAACCTCTTAGTGTTTTGCTGATTTGGAAAGCCATTGAAGAGACATGTGAGTACACTCAAAGAAGCAAGCATGAGACATTAGTTCACAAATAGTAAACAAGGATATCTTGCCAAGGGAGCAACAGATGCTCCCCAAAGCCATAAAGGTTGTTGAATGAAGCTCCCAGTGCCGTGGTGGTCACCTCCTAGGGGCTGTTGGCCCAGGAGATGTGGTTGCTGGTTGCATTCAGAACTAAATGATAAGAACCTATTGCTGAAGACATTTACATGTCAGTTGCAAAATTTGGAGAAATAAAGCTAAGAGTAGGCCCAAAGTGTCCACTTTCCCTGTAATCTAGCTCCCATAGTGCTACGAGGGATACTGGGGATGATTAAATGTAAATCCTGCATGCTTCTTTATGGACGTGCCAGGTGAACTGTGCCAGCTAGTGCAAGAGTGAAACAAAGGCTCATGGACACACCAATGTTCTGGTTAGACTTAAGCGTGGATGTTGTGTGGCAGTTCCCTATGAAACACTCCATAAACAGTAAAGACCTCGGAAAGTCACTCTCAGATGACATGAGCAACTAAAACAGAAAGCAGCCGAGCTGCCTGGGAGAGGTTTAGGATAAAGCCCCTGGTAAGGATAGTCTCCAACCAGCAGAGCTACCTGCAGGCTGTGCCGTGAGCTCCAGTCTCCAGCTTTGTGAGGTGTCACCCATGCTGGGGTGGGCTTTGGTGATGCAGCTGTGTTTGGGCTATTTCTGTTCCTGTAAGTGATCCCTCGCCCACTACTAATAAGTCTAGGATTTTTCATACTTATAAGGAAAGTTGATTAAATAGAAACTGCAGTTTACATATAGTCATATCCTTCATTTTAAAATGTTTATTAGAGCTGGGCAGACATAGTCCACACCTTTAATCCCAGCACCCAGGAAGCAGAGGCAGGAGGTTCTCTGTGAGTCTGATGCCAGCCTGGTCTGCACAGCAAGTTTCAGGATGGTCAGAGCTACACAGAGAAACACTGTTTCAAAAAAAATGTTTAGTATAGAATGTTTAAATGGTAGACAAGCAATGAGATTTTAAAATCATTTTCTGTACTTGACACTTCCAAACCAAGTTCTTCAAACAGTCTCAAATCCTTGAATCTTGGTAATTACAGGGGTCTCACAAACTCGACTAATTACATCTAACAGCAAGGCAACTAAGGAAGTAAAGAAAGTTCACCAAACAGACCTAAAAAAGAGATTACAATTAATGATGGTGGCTTCTATTTACTCAGCACATGCTGCAGGCTGAGAGTTCAGAGGATGCAGGAATATTCCCATTTTATAAAGAGGATCATGAAATTCCAAATATATTTGTTCAAGTTCACAGGTAGATAATGGCATCACTGGGATTCACACCTGTATCTGATTCCTCCATTGCCCATAGTCCATAATAATCGTGGTGCTCTTTCTCTAAGAATGGGAATATAGCTAGCTATGTGAACAGGACAATATATACTCCCCTATTTTTTTCATGGAAAATTACAAGCATGGAAAATGCAACTACATGTGACTACTGAATATTACATTTATTCACTCACAAAACACTAACATAATTTATTTGCATATATAGATCTACAGAAATAAAATAACCTATAAATTAGAAAAATTCATAGTTCTAGGAGAAATAAGTAATTCATATGGCAAAGTAAAATGTTTTGTAATTTAGATATATAAGATTCTAAAGAAACACAAAACAGGTACCATATTTAAGTCCGATTAGAATGTCAAGCAAGTCCTATCAGGTCAGCAGAGAATAGTAAATCGTTCCCTTTAAGAGCTGGTCATAGGCTGGGGCTGCATCCTGTTGTGGTTGGTAAAGGATCCTAAGATACACAGTATGTAAATTTTCCCCCAAGTCATACACACTGGATAGCTTTTGAGGAGATCCTACCCTGAAACCAAAAGACTATTGTAAACTTCCTGAATATTTGGAATGTGGCCTTCCACTCCAGGCTGACCACTGATAAATCAATCACCAGTGACCAACTGGGCTTACTGTAGGCCATTGTGGCCAAGGACAGGTTGGTGAATGATTCTGAAAAGACATTTGATGCCCTAAAGATTTCTGTGCCCAGAGAATCCCTGGTGGCATCGAAGGAAATGAGGAAGTGCAGAGCTGTGCCAAGTTCATATGTGACTTGAAGGTCATGATCCAGAAGTATAAGAAGCAGCTTGAAAAAGTAAAAAATATAATCCCTTCTAACCAGATGGCCTAAGTCTTCTCAGAAGTCAAGTTAGATCAAGAAACATCCCTATTGGGATCACCAGCAGAAGACAGGAACAGACAGACAGAAAAGCCTTTTACACGTGTGTCAAAGCCTCCGTAGCTCAGGTCTGGCATATCTACAGAAGCAGTAACCTTATTTCACGGCTATTATAAAAAGCAGATACTTCCAGACCTGGAGAACAGAAACCATGGTGGCACACATGGATAATCCCAGCACAGGGAAGGTGGGAGCAGGAGGACCAGAAGCTTAATCCTCAAAATTGAGGCCAGTTTATGCTACATGATACACCAAAAACCATGTCTGATTATGTACTAGAAGTTTCTTTTTAAAAGTTTTTTTACTGGCACATATTAATTATACATAATGATGGGTCTCACTATGACATCTTATATAGGAATTGGCGTTATGATGATAGTCCCAGGGCATAGCTAGGCACTAGTTAACCATAAGGCCAGACAGTGGTGACACACTCCTTTAATCCCTGCACTTGGGAGGAGAAAGCAGGAACATCTGGAGTTCAAGGCCACCCTGAGGTAAGTGAGATTGAACCTCTCTAAAAGAGAAATAGAATCAGGTAGTAGTGGTGGCTCACACTTTTAATCCCAGCTCTAGGAAGATGGAGACAGGAATCTAAGGCAGATGGAGACAGGATCTCAGCCTCATTCAGTCTGAGGATTCAGTAGAAGTAAGAAATCTCTCTAGTGGCTGCTCCTTTATCTCTCTGATCTTTCAGCATTTACCTCGATATGTGGCTCCAGGCTCCTATTAAGACCAATTAAGATTCATGCTACATGATATATTTTGATCATAGTCATCCTCATTACCATCTCTTATTCCCCTCTGGGTCCCTTCCTTTTCCCCTCCCTCTTCCTTTCCCTAGCCCCCCTTCAATATTCCTATCTTTTAAAAAAGTGAACCAATGAGTTTACTAACCGTTATGTACAAAAGCATGACAACATACCTGTGGCTATACTACCAAAGAAAATGTCTCTCTCTTTTACTCAGCCACCATTAACTGCTTATTGATCCTTGAGGAGGGGTGGGACCTTATGCATTCTATTTAGAAGTTTATTCTATTTATTTGGTTTTTTGTTTGTTTGGTTTTGGTTTGGGGGTTTTGTGAGATAATGTTCTTGTAAATATTTGTTACTCGTATTAGTTTAATAAAATGCTGATTTTATTAAACTAATTTTACAGACAAGAAGCATAGTATAATCAGAGCAGGAAAATTCTGGGAAGAAGAAAGAGAGAAAGGCAGTTGCAAGCCAAACACAGAGGAAGCAAGATGAGAATGCTGCACTGAGCAAAGGTACCAAGTCACATGGTTAAACATAGATAAGAATTATGGGTTAATTTAAGTGTAAGAGCTAGATAGTAATATACTTGAGCTACTTGCCCAGCAGTTACTATAATATTAAGCCTCTGAGTCAATTATTTGGGAAATGGCTGCCAAGTATTTGACAGTTTCTAGCAGGACAGAAGCTTCTGACTACAAATGGCACTCCAACATGGTGCATGAACATCCACATGAAGCCCAAGAAAGCTTATAAAGGGTTCTAGAACATAGAAAAAAAAGCTAAAAATAGCTTCCTACTTGTGTTTCTCAAGTGGGCTGTGGTACAGAGTGGTGTCCAGTACAGCATGGTGGATTTTTTCAGCATGCTGCCTGAGCTGCAACATGGTGGATTCCCAAAGTCTCACAGAAGCCTTGGTACAAGCACGAGCTACATATGACAGAAACATACAGGGAAAAAAGGGAACAGAGATAAGGATGGCTTCTTGGTAGCAGAGTTTTCTCTGTCGGCCTCTGTTTGCTAGAGGCAAGAAGAGACATAGCTCCTTTAAGAGAGGCTTCCTGACTCAGAATTAGTGGCAAAAACCTCGAGGCTCTTTTAAGAGAGAGTCTTTGCTGCCAAACACTTAAATAAGGTTTATGAGCAGCAGGCAGCTGTGCTCTACTTGGTGGCAATGTGGACCCTAAATTCCCCAAAGTTAGAGTAGTAAATGAGGCTCCTGCCAATACCTCTACCACAAAGCTAGACTCTCACAGACCAAGGAGCTAGGTGGAGCCAGTCACCATAGCCAAAAATTTAATCCTAGCTGCAAGGCTTTAATCTCAGCCACACCCTTTAGATGATTAAAGGCTCATGTGGTCAGTAAAAGAGAGAGACATACAATAAAGACAGATTCAGTTAGGAAAAAAATACTTTGCAGTATATTTAAAAATATAGATAGGCTTGGGAAAGAAAAGGATAAAGTCTTTAAAAAATAGAGTAAAAGGAAATAATAAAGCATGTAAAGATGGAAAATACACAAAGTTTGAATACTATATGTTATGTTGTCTGAGATTTTTGATTGCAGAAGGAGCAAGAGCTGCTAAAAGACATTTAATTATAAATGCTGCTGGATTAATCCAACCTATATATTTTGAAAATGCCTTGACTTAAGACAAAAGATTTGTTACTTTGGAGAAGAGGTTTTCTTTTTGTTTCCACAGAAGATGAGAGACTGTGGAATCATTCTAGGTTAAGAAAAACAAGGTTTGATCAAGGAAGACCCCTGAAAAAAAATCTCCAATGGGAACGATGGCTCAGTTGATCCAACATTTCAGAACACCTATGTTGCAGTTTCCTCTGAGTTCTGCATCCGTAACTGCTTCAAGGCTGCTGGCTGAGATGATCCAGCCTCACATACTACTTCTCTCAGAACTTGCCCATAATCCTAAATTTTCTTTGGATCCTCATAAGATTACTAGTGCTCCCAATGAGAAGGAAATAGTTCATAGAACTATACCCACATTCCCCTAAAATGGATTATATGTTTGTCTTTGTTTAGCGTGTTGGTTATAAGTTGTTATGAATAATGGTCAGGGAAAAAAAAAGCTATGCAAAGGAGTTCTTATTTTGAAAAGAAAAAAAAGGAGAAGTGTGAGATAATGCTCTTGTATACTATAAAGATTTGTTACTTGTATGGGTTTAATAAAATGCTGGTTGGTCAGTAGCCAGAAAGAAAGTATAGCCTGGGTAACCAGACTAGGAGAATTCTGGGAAGAGAGAGAATGCCAGCCAGACACAGTGGCAGCAAGATAAGAATGTTGGACTGAGCAAAGGTAACAAGCCATATGGTTAAATATAGGTAAGAATTATGGGTTAATTTAAGTGTAAAAGCTAGATAGTAATATGCTTCAGCTACTGTCCCAGTAGTTATCATAATATTAAGCCTCTGAGTCAATTACTTGGGAAGTGGCTTCTGGGTATTTGAGAGTTTCTGTTGGGACAGAAACTTCAACTACAGGACTTTGTTGTTGTTTTGGTTTTTGGTTTTTGAGACAGGATCTCTCTGTAACCCTGACTCTTCTGAAACTCACTCTGTAGACCTGGCTGTCCTCAAACTCAAAAGATCTGCCTGCCTTTGCCTCCTGGATAGAAGTTTATTTTCAAACATACACTCATGAAGTCATATTTTGGACTACTTCCAGAAGAAAGTATCAGTTTTGCTTTCTTCTCTCTCTCCTTGATAGGTATAGGTAAGATAAAGATGACAGGGAGACAGACAAGATATATGCATACATATTCCCATGAAAATATAATTATACAGCTGTTTGTGTATATGTGTTTGTACATATGCATATCTCCACCCATTATATCATTTAGTACTGTTACAAAAATAAGCATAAAATTGGTAAAAAAAAATTTTTGGTTTTTCTTTTTGAGACAAATTCTTTCTACATGGTCTTCACTGTCCTAGAACTCACTATGTAGACTAGGCTGGCCTCAAAGTCACAGAGATCCAGATTCACCCACCTCTGCCTCCAAAGTACTTGGATTAAAGGAATGCACCACCACCACCCAGCTCTGGATACATTTCTTAAGGTATTAAAAATCATACTATTGGGCTGGAGAGATGGCTCAGCAGTTAAGAGCACCGGCTGTTCTTCCAGAGGACCCGGGTTCGATTCCCAGCACCCACATGGCAGCTCACAACTGTCTGTAGTTCCAGTTCCAGGCAAACACCAACGCAAATAAATAAAGGTTTTTAATAAAAATAAATAAATAAAAAAAAATAAAAATCATACTATTTTGAAAAGGGGTGTTACTCAGTCTCAGGCAGGAAGTCATATAAACACCAAAGTCATTATATCTTTTACAGAAGGCATTTCCCAGAGATTAATTTTCCACATATGACCAAATTAAATAATTTAGTTAGCATAGTCTTTTCATGGATGTCTCAACTAGTGTTTGCTGTAAATCTTGCTACTTGACCACATACACACCACCACTACTACCACCACCACCATCATCTAAAATTCTACAATAAAATCTTAAGCACTCTCTTATAACTCTCTTCATTAAAGTATCTTTTAAATAGTCTAAATATCAGAGACAAGGAGCTGCAATGGGAATGATGCCTTAAGAAAGTCCTTACTCCTGGCTATACTGTCCTTTTACCTCTCATCTCCAGCACTGGCCTACTTCTGGTCACTAAACTCACAGATCCCCTCTGCCCTTCCAAACCTAACTTTCACATCCAAGTCATGACCAAGGAGCTAGGAATGCAGTGACAGACTGCTCATCCAGCATGCCTGAGGCCCTGGGTTCAACCTCTAACATAGCAAAAAGATTTTATTTGCCTGTCAAGACGATCACACTAAACAATTCAGTCTTAATTCCCTGACCTCTTCAATGACAATGACCTTGATTTCCACTCATTTTTAGCTATTTCCATAGTACATCTTAGAATTTATTCTGAAAATTTTAAACCAATGGTTCTCAGCCTTTCTAATACTGCAACTCTTTAATACAGTTCCTCATGTTATAGTGACCCCCGAACCATAATATTGTTTCATCACTATATCATAACTGTAATTTTGCTACTGTTATGAAAATATCGGATATGTAATCCCTGTGAAAGGGTCATTTGACTCAAAAGGGTCATAACCCACAGGTTGAGAACCACTGCTTTAAACCAAATTGACTCAGCCTAACTGGAAAAATACACACATGTAGTGGCTTCCTTGATAAGGTAAACTATATATACTCTAAATATTACATATTCTCTCAAGTGTTAAACCTCTTATGTCTAGAGTTTATCTTATCTAAATTCAAATCGATTTTTCAATATGATCAAGACCTCTAGACCTGAAACCCTTCTGATGGGGTTAGGTGTCCTTCCTCTGTGCCATGACAGCACTCAGTGCTTACCTCATTATGGTATACATCACAATTTTCTGTAATATTTGTTGATATGTGGGTCTTTTCTTTATGTTACTACTTCCTTAAGATCAAATAACAAATCGAAAGAATACACACCCATAAGACCTAGCTCAGTGTGACTAATTCGAACAGACACTGGTTTCTAAATGAATAAATATTGAACTAGCATTGACCTACATGAATCAGACAGTTTAAGTTCTAATTCTTCCACTTTCACATGACACTAGGAAACTCAGCCCAGTTCTCTGAATCTCAATTTCATCATCTGTAAAGTGGGATGATAATCCTTATCCTATCCACTTCATAGAGATGTCAGAGGCTTAAATATTTGTAAATGTTAGTCATGTAAATTATTATTTGCTCAAACTGACTGAATCACATGCTCTAATTTTTTAGCAGTGCTTTCCTTGGTTCATTGGAATTGCATTTTTATTGCTTCTTGACATCAGCAGTTTCAGAGCTGACTAACCATTAATTGCTTCGGATTGTGTACTTTTCATTCCCCTAAAGAAGATAAGGCACAGTCAGGGTATTCCAGTGTTGTACTTGTTCCTTTCAAAAGAAATATGCAGTTATTCAAACATGGAGAGATGCTTCCCAGTGCTTCCTGGGAGATTTTTTTGTTTGTTTTTGACTCCAGTTCTTGCATAGCTCAAGTCAGCCTAGAACTTACTATGTTGCTGAGGATGCCTTTGAGCTGATCTCTTCCTGCCTCTACCTACCAAGGCCCTAACTGACAAGGCGACTATTTTTAGACTTAGCACCTTAAAAAGTTAGTGGTGGTAGTTTTTCATATGTAAATAAGAGAGATCTCTCTTTTACACACACTGAGGAAAGGCCATATAAGGACTGAGTGACAAAAAAAATAGTCTACAAGCCAGGAAGAGGCCTCACTAGAAAGCAATCCTGAAGGTACCCCACTCCCTCCCCACCCTGTCTCCTGAGCTCAGTTGATCCCAGTGCCTTAGCATCCAGTGTACAGGGATTATAAATGCAAACATCCCACCTGACTAGATGGCATCTTGGTCTTGGACTTTCAGCCTCCATAACTGTGAGAAAATAGATCTTTGTTGCTTAGCCACCTAGTTCATGGTATTTTGTATACCAATGCAGCCCCTGAGGTAAATTAAATATCAGCCTCTTAGTAGTTCACAGACATCAACATTTTGGAAACTCCTAGGTCATCTAATATCTACAAAGTGTCTTTATTTTACTTTACTTTCAAATTATGATAAAATCAGGCTTTCTTTCTTGTAATTGTAATTGTGTAAAAATAAGTCAAATGAAAAAAAAATAAGTCAAATGATCAAAGTTTATAGAATCACAACAAAACTTGCCTTAAAAATCATCTGGAAGGGTGTTCTGCCTGATGTGTCTTGAGAATGGCTACCTTCCTCTGAAGCCCAAGTCAGTTTTGCAGAGAATCTGGGTAGCACAGGTTGTATTCCTATATGAGAAGAAATGTCAACAAATCAGAACAGCAGTTGGGGTAAGCAACAGAATCTGTGGTATATTTATTAAACTGATGAGCCAAGAAAGCCTTCCCCTGATGAAAGATTACCTGCAAAATGGAAAACATAGGAAATGGACACACATCAGCAAACTGTTTCAATATTTAGAATTACTTTCTAGAGGAAAGATAACTAATCTCATATTTTTAATGTTTTATATTTGTTAAACCAAAATGAAATTTCAATTTCCACAAAGTCAGGGCCAGTAACATACATTTTAGCTGAAAGTCCTGCATTTTTGAACAAATCAGTTCATTACTTAATACGCACAAGTCCATTAAAGGAACTAATTTAGGGATGAAAACTGAAAAATTTGGTAATGACTGTTTCATGCATGTGCTTTTTAAGATATTGCAGTCCTTAACAAACTCAAATTCTCACCAATTTTTAAGAATTAACTACTTGATGTTTCATATGCATTGACTCAGAGATAGCTTTCCACAAAGCATCTGTGAACTGTGGATTATCCACAACAAACAAAACATCACCATATAAATCTTCTCTATTTCCTGTACCTGAGTTACAAAAAAAAAAAAAAAAAAAAAAAAAAGAAACCTCCAATTTTATAAAATATCTCTACTTCTGGTGCAGAAACAGGGAAGAATTAAAGCCACTGTAACAAGTTAATTCAATTTTAAAAGCCTAATAGCAATAAAAACACATTGAAATAATAGTACAAGTATTTGTACTCATATCTAATAGTGCTTTAACTATTAAAAAGGAAGTATGGGATTTCCCAAGATAAAAATCTAGACATCCATCTTCATGAGTAATGTTTTTCTTGTCATTGCAGTCTTTAAACCTAACTCAGTCACAGAGCCCTGGATCAAATGACAGCAATGTTACCCTACACTGGAGCACAACGACTTTGCTACTGAACCAGTCTTAGTTTACCACTGACTGCTTGACTTAGAGAAACCTTCCTTGTCTGTTCAGTTACTTTCCTATGAAATAAGGATCAACTGTTCCCAAATCCTATGTCTCTTTAGATTAGTAAGAGAGTATAGAGGTGAAGGAAATGTCAATGCAGGAGAAAAAGGGTTGTTAAATATCTCTGAATTCTTTAGAATAATTTTAATAGCAATTCAAAAATAATTGTGTTTAAAAAATAGACAAAAATTAATTGTATACTTTAAAAATGTCTACTGTAGCCATCTCATTCTACACACCAAAAAATGAGCAAGCAAACAAGTTACAGATTAAATATTAAAAGGTAAAAGAATCCAAAGTATATTATTTTGAAATAAATTGAACCTATGTTGAAATCTCATGTTCCTGTCCAATCGTATATTATGGAACAAATATTTTTAAATTTAATAAAGACACAGTCATGGTGGGGGAAAATGAAAATGTAGTAAATCAGTAATGAAAAGATAGAAAAGAAAAAGGGCTACTTGCTCCTAAGTATGCCTGATACTCTGAGTTCAATCGCCAGCTCCCACATACATGGGGAAGAGGAGACCTGACAAGTTATCCTCTGACCCCCACACCTGGGCCAGGCATGAAAGAACACTGCCTGCTCACTCGAGGGATGGTGAGAACAAAGGAAAGCTGGTAGCCACGTCACTGACGTGTGACAAAGGCCTATCCCATGTGATGTAAGCAGTCACAGGACTCAGAACTATACAATGTACTATCATCCAGGAGCTTTGTATGTCATTAGCCGTGTCTTTAATTTGCCATCACAATCTAAAACATTCACCAGGTAAGGCTAGGGCTCAGAAACCCGGAGAACTGTTTACCTACCAGCTGTCAGCATGGGATGGACACAAGCTAAACAGACCATGGACCATAAATTCAAAATTACTAAGCATCAAAGTTTGATACCATCAAAACTACAACCCAGCAAAAAACACGTGTACCTGAGGAGCTAGTCATGAGACATTTTAAGATAATTATACTTTCAACAAAGAAAAAGTCAGGAAACAAGAACCCATTGTAATAAATTAAACCAAAAGTAATAGGAGAAGCCTTATGAGAAACCTTGGAATTTAAAGATATGATGTTTGAAATTAAAACATTATAAATGGGGATCTGGAAAGATATCTAAGTAGTTTAAAACACTTATTGCTCTTGCAGAGAACCAGGTTTGATTCTCAGCACCCACATGGTGATTCACAATCATCTGTTAACTCCGGTTCCAGAAGAATCTAACATCCTCTTCTGATTCCTGCAGGCATCAAACACTCATGAGATATTCACACATGCATGCAGACAAAACACTCACACATAAAATAAAATTAATAAATAAAAAATAAAACCTTATTCATGGTTCACTTGGATAAGAATAAACCAAAAATGAGTTGTGATAGGCTTTTAGCAGTATTATCTACAATAACCCAAAATGGAAACAACTCAGATACCTACTAAATGACAAGCTTAACAAAATGTATGATATCACTTCAACCATAAAAAGAAGCAAAATATACATTGTGTGCTGGCTGGTCTTAACTAGACACACAAACTAGAGTTATCTGAAAGGAAAGAAACTAATGGAGAAAATGCCCCATAAGATCCAGCTAATAAGGCATTTCCTTAATTACTAATTGATGGAGGAGGACCCATTCTACTGTGGGTGTGGTCACCCCTGGGCTGATGGTGCTGGGTTCCATAAGAAAGCAGCTGAGCAAACCACAGAGAGCAAGGCAGTAAGCAGCACCCCTCTATGGCCTCTGCATCAGCTCCTGCCTCCAGGTTCCTGGCCTTTTTAAGTTCCTGTCCTAACTTCCTTTGATGATGAACAGCAATGTTGAAGTATAAACCAAATAAACCCTTTTCTTCCCAGCTTGCTTTTTGGTCACGTGTTTCATCACAGCAATAGAAACCCTAGCAAAGACACACTAACATGGGAAAATCCTGAAAATCCAAGCATAGGCAAAGCACCAAACATAAAAGGCTATGTATCATACAATTCTGTAATGTTCAAAATAGGCAAATCATTAGAGGGGAAAACAGATAAATTCACTTTGATTCTGGACCTTCTTCCCTCCATCTCTTGTTTTAAAGTGTTGGGGATGGAATTGAGGATCGCACAGATGGTACGCAAATACTCTTATCACTGAACAACACCCTCAACTTCTTAATATGGACTTTAAGAATTACTGGGGCTGGAGAGATGGCTCAGCGGTTAAGAGCACCGTCTGCTCTTCCAGAGGACCCAGGTTCGATTCCCAGCACCCACATGGCAGCTTACAACTATCTGTAGTTCCAGTTCCAGGCAAACACCAAGGCAAATAAATAAATAAAGTTGTTAAAAAAAAAGAATTATTATTAGTGTGTCCATAGGCCAGATTAGGGTGTCAGGTGTCCTGCCCTATTACTTTCCACCTTATTCTAATAAACAAGTTCTTACTCTGAATCTGGAGTAGGTTAGCAGCCAGCAAGTCCCAGATCCTCCTGTCTCTATGGCTATGAAGAATGACTTTTTACATGGGTGATGGAGATTTGAACTCAGTTTTCATGGAGCCACTTTACGGGCTTCATAAGAACTATTTGTTTGTATGGTTTTGTTTTGTTTTGTTTCGTTTGAGACAGGGTTTCTTTGTGTAGCCTTGGCTGTCTTGGAACTTGCTCTATAGAGCAGGCTGGCCTTGAACTCAGTGATATGCCTGCCTCTGTCTGGGATCAAAGGGAAGCTCCACCACTGCTCAGCTCCATATAGATTTTTAAGACAGATAAACTACCATTAAAAAATAAGAAACTTTGGGTTGGGGAAATGGATCAATCCTTAAAGACTAGGCTTACAACTGAAAATAAACAAACAAAAAAACCAAAAAATCCTTTCTGGCAACAATATCTCAGAACACGTGTTTACCATGTATGAGGCCCTTGGTTAAACTCATAGACTATACAGAGAAAAAGGAGGAGAGAAAGGAAGGGAGAGAGGGAGAAAGGAAAAGGAAGAAGAGAGATTGATTGATTTTAAATATTTATCAGGGTCAGCAGGAAAAGGCTCTTGTGGCCATGCCTGATGACTCATGTGGTAGATGCAGAGGATACACTCTGGTAAACTGTCTTCTGACTTCCTCATGGGCATCACACACAAAATAAATGCAAAAAACAAACAACAACAACAACAACAACAGAAAATGTTTACCATTAACAAGCCCTGATGTCAAGTACCACTAAATCAACCAGCACAAACATTTTTTAATGAATTAACATTTTTGCAGGTAGTATAAAGAAAAAAAAAACGAGATATTATCAATATTAAATTACCTCTTCACACAGCTCTTTAGTGATTAAAGTTGATGGAAAATTTTTAATCGTGTGACGATGTGAACACCCACTAAGACCATTTATTGGAACCTCTCCAGCAATGAAGGTACAGAATTTGGAGATTGAACAATATTATATCAAAGGAATTTAGAAAATATTTTTACTTTCCTTAAACCTACCACTTAAAATGTATAAAAGCAGGAAGGAGAAAAAGATGTATAAAAGCAAGGCTTAACAAGGTTAAGGCGACTAACATGTCTGATAAGATAAAAATGAACATCAATAAAATAATAACTAATATAAAAATAAGAGTAAATAAAAAACAATATCAGAGGAAGACAAGAGGATATATAATATGATTGTGCATTGCCTGGTATCAAATTACACAAGCCAGATGTGGTAGCTTATGCCTGTAATCCAGTGGTTTTCAATCTGTGGTAATGACCTCTTTGAGTTGCATATCAGATATTTACATTACAAGTCATAAAGGTAGCAAAATTACAATTATGAAGTAGCAACAAAATAATGTTATGCTTGAAGATCATCACAACATGAGGAACTATTGCGATATACTGTATATTTAATAGAAATAGTCTGGAATATCAGAGGACAGACCCATCTCTTCAGTCTTTTTGTTGCTGTTGTTGTTGTTGTTTTTTTTTTTAAACTTTATTTTATTTATTTATTTATTTGCCTTGGTGTTTGCCTGGAACTGGAACTACAGATAGTTGTTAGCTGCCATGTGGGTGCTGGGAATCGAACCTGGGTCCTCTGGAAGAGCAGACGGTGCTCTTAACCGCTGAGCCATCTCTCCAGCCCCATTGTTGTTTGTTTTTTTTTTTTTTTTTGAGACAGGGTTCTCTGTGTAACAGTCCTGCCTGTCCTGGAATTTGCTTTGTAGACCAGGCTGCCTTAAACTCACAGAGATCCTCCTGCCTCTGCCTCCCAAGTGCACTACCACTGCCTGCATTTAGGTCTTGAACTCACAGAGATCCAGATGATCTCTGTCTCTCAAGTGATGGGCTTAAAGGCATGGGTCCCCACCCCCTGACCTTCACTGTTTTGCTCTGTGGGTATTTCTGTCTTCTGATATTCCAGACTTTTTATGAAATAAACATTATCATTACAAATTATATTGAAGAGTCACAGCATTAGTAAAGGTTGAGGGCCACTGATGTAATCCTATCACTTAAGAGGGTGAGGACAGAGGATTTCTTTAGGTTTGAGGCCATTCTGGTATACTAGGTGAAAACTAGGTCAGCCAGAACCCATTTAAGATAAATAAATAAATAAATAGATAGATAGATGTTTTTTTAAAAAAGGAATAAATCAGCCAAAGTCTCTCCTGCTTTATACAGATCATGATCTGTATGAAGGGCTCAGCATTGCTATTTCACACCATTCTCATGATCCTTGCTGAATCAGTTTCTTTTTTAATATTTATTTTTATGTGAATTGGTATTATGCCTGCATGTATAACTGTGTAAGGGTGTCAGACCTGGGAATTACAGACAGTTGTGAGCCACCATGTGGTTGCTGGGAATTGAACTCAGGTCCTCCGGAAGAACAGTCAGTGCTCTTAACTGCTGAGCCATCTCTCCAGCCCCTGAATCAGTTTCTTAATTCCAGAAACACAGTCAAGGCTGAGCCTTAGAATTGGGCATCAAACACTGGGTCCCAATCCCCAGTTTCCTTAGTGGGGTCTGCCCTCTGTCTATTTTTTCCAGTCCCTAATATTCATAGGAACCTCAGAAGGAGATGAATAGGGATGAGCCATTGTCAGGGACTGAGTGCCCTCACATTGCCTTAGCCTGGGAAGTCTCAAGAAGGGATGGGCAGTTACACTGCTCAGCTTTTCTCCTCTGAAGAACTCAAATTGATCTGATCTACCCCCACGCCCCACAACCTCATGTGTCAGGTGAGGAGCTCCTCCGTTGGGTGTCTAAAAGTCTCCTCTAGCTCCAACAGCTCTGGGGCTGGCTATCCTCTGTTAGGACCCCATCAACATCCTGAATTACAGGCCTTCCCTTTCTCTATTAATTCTGAGTGAAAGGTCAGACCTAAGGGGAGTCTCTGGTCATTTCTGATTCACTCTCTTCCTCATAACTATTTGACTCCTCATCCCAGGAGGGGCTTAGGGTTACTGGTCTAATCTGGGCCTTCTAGTCTTCAAAAAAACACAGAACAACATGTCCATTTCTCCATGTAAGTCTAAGGCTACTGCTGCAGCTACCAACCTCAATCCCTTTCTGGCTGCAATCCCCCATTATCCCTGCAATCTCTTCCAGGCTGCCACCTCAGCCTCAGATAGATCTTATTACCTACACCAATGGCCAGGCTGTCGCTGCAGTTTCTCATGACATCTCTGCTCCTGATGTGCTAGTCCCTAAGTCTAGGGCATGCAATACTTGCTCTAGACTTTCGACAGTTCTCAAAGCATCTCCATGATGCCAAGGGGGACTCAAATATCTAGCAATCACTCCAACCCATCCCACCCGGAAGAAGACTGCCATCCTGGGATTTCTCTCACCCCAAATCCTAGGGTGGCCTTATCTTAGTTCCATGTCTCACTAATCTCTGCACTGTCCATGCCTCTGCCACAAGCTTTACAGGGACAAATCATGTTGAAATTTTCTCTGTAGACTGGTGCATGTCTTTAAATGGCAGTCAAATCTCAAGGCCAGCCTGGTCTACAGAGTAAGTTCCTAGTGATCCTGGTTTATTTTGGTAGTTGAAAAACTTCCACCAAAAAGACTGATGAAGCCATCAAGTCACAATTTCCCACTTTTCCTTTTGGTTCCTTGTGGTGATATATTTTATATTTAATAAAATCAGCCTGGAATACCAAAGGACTGAATCACCCACAGTCAAGCATTGAGTGTCAGAGAGTGAGTGGTAACTCACACCTTTAACTCCAGCATGGGAATAACTCAGTAGTGACCTATACCTTTAATCTCATAACTCAGGAGACAGAAATCTTCTGTGTTTCCTGAGTTCAAGGCCTAACAACCAAACAGCAGTAGCTCACACCTTTAATAATAACTCTAGAATTATGATGCAAAGTTGAACCTGGAAGTGAAACAACTGGGCAAAGAAGATATTTAAGGAGGCTTAGGCAGACACAGAGATATTCTGTAGAAGCAATGAGCCAGGCTGAGGACTCTGGAAGATAGCTTTTACCCTGAGAAGTTGACTGGGTGAGAGTTGACTGGGTCTGTTTCCCTCTCTCTGATATTCCAGCTTTCCCCCAGTATCTGGCTCTGACTTTTCATTAAATATCAACTAGAATTTGTGTTTCAGTTCATCACATTACATCAGCAGAAGGAAACATAAATATGTTCACATTTTCAACGTGAGGAATGAACTGATAGGGAATGTCAGAGCAAAGTGAGTATCACAGAACATCAAATGGTTCTTCTCCTAAGCCAGCACTCATGAAGTCATGTGAAGCTCCAAGTGCCGAGAACATGATAGACAAGTTTGAGTTGGGTATTTCCCAGATGACAGTCAAACCAGAGACAGACTTGGACCTCAAAGGCCCAGCTGAAGGAGCTCAACTTCACAGTAGCCAAGGGTATGGAAGCCGGGAGTGGTCAGAAAACTATCATAATTTTTGTTACAGTTCCTCAACAGAAATCTTCCTAAAAAACCCAAGTCAAACTAGTGCATGAGTTGGAGGAAACATTCAGTGGGAAACATGTAGTTAGTCTTTCTGCTCAGAGGAGAATTCTTCCTGAGCTGGCTTGAAAACCTGTATGAGAAGTAAAGAGTCCACGGAAGCTTCATCCTGACTACTGTGCACGATACAATACTTGAGGCATTGCCTTCCCAAATGAAACTGGGGGCAAGAAGATCTGTGAAACTGGGGGACTGTTGGCTCATAAAAGTTTACTAAGACAAAGTGTAAAAGAACAACATAGAACACAAGGCTGAAACTTGTTTTTGTTTTTTGTTTGTTTGTTTTGTCTTTGTGTGTGTATGTGTGTGTGTGTGTTTAAGAATTCCCCAGAGCTTTGATTATAAATAAATAGAAAAGCTGGCAAGATGGTTCAGTAGGTAAGGTGCTTGCTGACAACCCTGACAACCTGACTTGGATCCTCAGAACTCATGCAGAAGAAAGACCTGATCTCTGCAAATTGTCTCTGACCTCCATGCACACTATGGTTCACACATACGCACACACTTGCTCTCACACACAAACATACACATGAATGCATGCACAAGTAAATAAGCAAATGTAATAAAAGTTTAGTGATAACTAAGTACCATTCCAAAAAAACAAGGAAAAGGAAATCACATGGAATGCTGTAAATGTTATTTTAAGATGTGTTAACATTCATTTAGGCTGTGGAACATTTTTAATGATGCAAAAATGTGTTGCATTTTTTTTATGTTTCATTTGTTTAACTCTGTGAAGTTTTGTTACTTTGCCTGTCTAAAACACATGATGAGCTACTAAGAGCTGAATGGCCAAGAGCAAGGCAGGAGAAAGGATAGGCAGGGCTGGCAGGCAGAGAGAATATATAGAAGGAGAACTCTGGGAGGAAGAAGAAAGAGTAAGAGAACAAGGAGAGGAGGATGATAAAGGCCAGCCACCCAGCCACCCAGCCACCCAGCCACCCAGCCACCC
>PVIH01013550.1:0-57937 GCA_004025045.1 Sigmodon hispidus
GGATGCAGGGGACTGTGAGGATGCAGGGGACTGTGAGGATGCAGGGGACTGTGAGGATGCAGGGAACAGTGTGGATGCAGGGGACAGTGGGGATGCAGGGGACAGTGGGGATGCAGGGGACAGTGGGGATGCAAGGGCCTGTTGGGGAAGCAGTAGGGATGACAGATACTATATGTATCTTTCAATAACAGCAAGAGGATTTTTATCTCCTGAGTGCCACCTTCTTATGCTCTTGCTTAGCCATACCCAATGCATTTGCTTGCTTAAAGTATTCTATATTTGCATATATTACAGGTGCACATGTAAATCCTTGCCTATAATCAATGAAATCTTTAAGTATTAATTTATGTTAGATATAAATATATATCTAAAATCTATTTGCAATGCAATCTATATATCAACATACATCTGTACATACATATACAGATATATGTTTATGTTATGTGTAATTACATTCATATACAACTTATGACACAAGAATTTTATGCCATTATACTGGCTGGCATGTATGAAAGGCCCAGCAGCATGTCGTGCCTGAATGGCCTATTGACCATGTCCTGGTTTACTTTTCCCCATCTCTTTACAGGGCAGTGAGTAACCACTTTTGCTGCACTGTAGATGATGCTGTGGGTGTTGAAGGGAGAATTTATACAGTAGAAATTCGTATCTGAGAGAAGGTGAGCCAATGCAATCTAGTTTAGTTTGAGTGCTATATATTCTATCGTACTTAGGATGGAAGTAGCACTAAATATGGATAATATAGGTTTGTTTGAATCACAGTTCCTAAGCAATTCCTACAAAGTCCCAGACTTAGTGTAAAGTCTGAGATTTTCTGTGTGACTCGACTCTGTTCTGTCTTTAATATTGTAAGCTATAAAAAATTAGAATAATGAAGATATCACTTATACCTTTGAGGTTGGAACTTTACTAGTTAAACTATGACAGTGTTTTAGCAATACCTTCTCTCCAGAGAGACAGAAACCACATATTACATGTGAAGTCAGTGCTTCATATCTGAGAACAGCCTTCACCAGTAAGTCATTCTTCTTGTAACTTCAAGGCCAAAGCTAAACTGCCATGGAGATAGCATTGTGTTGGAGATGCTAAGGACATTTGCTGAGGGAAGCTGCAGACCAGAGTAAGGTGGCCTAAGACAGAGGTCACATAGCTTCAGGTGGCAGGGCCATAGGCTAAACCCTTGGAGCCAGATCACATACATGGAGCTATAGGGTGAGTTTATGAACTGACAGTTGAGCTCTCTTGAAGTTCTCTCTGTCACTGGCAGAATGCAGATGCACTTTCTCTGAATATAATATTAATGACCTGTAATCTGCTGCATAGAATCCTCATTTCCACCTGAAAACTCACAAATGCCACTGTTACAGTACATTTCTGTAATTATTCTCTTCTTTTGAACTTCATGAAGATAATTTATCAGATAACAGTATGAAACAACATGTATGAGCCTATGAAGATAATGCAGTTTCAAATCCTAACAAGGAAAGTATTCTGAGGACTCACAATTAATGAGTAGACAGGTACCAGGAGGTACTGGAGTGTGGAGCACAACAGTGCAGGAAAAGAGCTAAGGGCTGAAGAGCCGCTTAGGAAGATCGGTAAGATAGTACTCACATCAGTGATCAAATGTTACAGGTCATTCTATCTGGGCACCCCTTAGGCGAGGGGTGCAAAGGCACGGAGTCAATAACAGACAGTGGATTTGTTTAACACCTGAGAAGCCACTGTAGTCACCCTTTTTATTTTATTTTTCCCAACCCACCTGATTGAGATCCTGTAAAAGCTTTGCTTGGATCCCTTATATTGCACACTAAAGTATTCCAGAGTTGCCTACTCCCATATTGATGGAGTGTTGTTATATGGGATGGCTAATTATGACTGTCAAGTTGAATGGTTTGACAGCTATCAAAGACATGAGTAAACCATACCTCTGGGTGCTTCCGAAGTATGTTTTCAGAGAAGATTGACATAGAAGATAAAACATGATGGGGGAAAACCCACCCTGTGTGCGAGTGGCAATATCCTGTAGTGGGGCATCTCAGTGGGCTATTGGTGAGTAAAGGAGGATCTTGGAGTAAAGATATTTTCTTGCCCCACTTCCTGGATACCATGTGAGCTGTTTTTTCTTGCATACTCTGATCAATATTATGAATGAAAACCTTTGAAGCTCTGAACTTATATCTTCTATCTTAAGTTGTCTTATTCAGTCATTCTGTCACACTGATGAATGTTTTGTTAACCCATTGCATGACTGAGTGCAGCCAATGTCTTGTGATCAAGTTTGATGACAGAGGGTCTTGGTTGGTGAGTACTCACTGGGGCTTGCTTATTAAAGCTCCTCTTCAAATTCAGCTGCTGTGCTAGAAGAAGCCTGAGCAGCAACGTGGAAGAGCACCAATGGCCCTCTTTGACAGACGGAGATTCTAACATAGAGTGAGTGAACCAGCTAGAGTGTCCACCTCTATGAAATTTACAAATGCCTTCGATGCAGCTGACATTACATAGGTCAGAGCTTCCAAGCTAGGATTCATCAAGTACAAGGTATGAGAAAGGTTGCTATACGTTATGACATTAACTTTGTGGTAGTGTGTGATGTGGTGTTGATAATAGAAATACCTGGCTTGCTTTACATATAACCTGTTTTCCCAGATTCCCAGCCTTGCCAATCCACACTCCAGCCCTTGTGCTCTGCTTCCCTCTCTGAGATGATTACTATTCTCCAAACTCTTCTCCATTAAGACCTTCTTCATCAGCTTGCAGTGGCTGCTCCGTGAATCTGCAGTTACCACACAAGGCCTGTCCATCCTTCAAATGCCTGAAGCTTTGAAACCCCAAATGCAAGGTGCCCAGCTCTTCAGGTCCCCTTCGTTACTACATTTGTTGATTATGCTTGGCTTTTAACTTTTTTCTATGGAGGAAAGATTGACAACCCCCAGAGTGGTTATGTCCTTCACAAAGGTCTCCATATGTCCTAGGCATGATTATTATTTTTTTTTTGATTTGAGATCTCTGCAGCTAGGAACACAGCATTCTCATAAGTACAAGCATCATATGGAGAACAGTGAACAGTGAGCCACTTATAAAAATTACAATGCTGAATTAGACTTATTAAAGTAGAACTCAGTGGGCAAAAGAGCTGGGAAGAAATAATCCCCACATTATAGGAACCTTAAAACATGATTGGCAAACAGCTTATAGGATAATAAGCTGTATTTCCTGTGAGACCTGTAAGCAACTACAAATTATCCTGAGGACAGGGTTCACTTAGGCAAGCCATTTCCAAAGGACAAGAGGACAGACAGGAAGAGGTGATAAGAACATAGATCGATTTAGATAAATGGTAAATAAGTATCTAATAATAGATAGGTAAATGATTACATACAGATGGGTAGATAATATATAGATATAGATTAGTAGTAGGTAACAAATACAAGATGATAGATATAGAAAGTCAAATGATGACTAGATAAAAGATATAGACATATTATAGATATTAAATAATATACTTTTCGTGTAATGTACTGAATACTAGTTAGAGAAATACATTTCCAGGTTAAATGGAAATCAAATTAACTCCTGCACATTATCACATTAGGATGAGAGCTAGGGAGGCCAGACCTTGATTTTCCCATGAAGTACATAGGATGGTCGATGGAAAATCTGCTGCCTAAGTGTACCCTATGCCTGGTCTCTCAGCATGCCCTGGTGTGTTCCACTGGACCCTCACTATGTACATAGAGTGCTCAGCCTGGCTATAAGAAGTGAGTGAGGTGGAGTGACCTACAAACAGGTCTGTGTAAAAGAATTTTGTCTTGGGGATTAATTCTGCTCACTTTACACACCTGGTATCCAGGTAGAATTGTCGAGAAATTAAAATGTCAAAGTGAGAGCCCAACAGGAAACAGCTCCATATAATTATCCCCTGTGTACTTCTGGTTCTTCTGTGTGCAGCTGTGAAGCACCATATTGGCAACCTGTATATGTGAGCGCACTCCTTGTCAGTCTTGAATGTCTTAACTTGAGCCTTTTTTTTCTCCCCTTGCTCCTGAATAGGGTTTTAGTTGCAGATGGGCCTTCAGCTTAGTTAGAAAATAAAATACGGAGATGCCAATTGCTCTTAAAATTAATTGTATTTATATGGATTTTAAAATCAAACTTTGTGTGCAGTCTTTTGTCAGTATGGTTTAATGATACCATGTGACCCAGAAATAAATAAAATGCTTTTGAATTCTATTCAGGATTATTCTGAAGCAAATAGATGTTCTTTGGATAAGAATGCTAATTCTTTTGCATTACTTCAGAGATAAAGCATACCTCAGTGAGTTTAAAAAAAAAAAAAAACAAAAAAAAACAGTAGCAGGAATCCATGAGTAGGCTGGGTAGATTTTTAATAGGATTTTCAAATCAAATTTTATTACAAGCATCAAGAAAAAGCTTAACAAAAATTAGTAAGCTTGTGAGTTTAGCCTAGTCAGCACAGCAGAATTTCACCCATAGAGTGGTTGTGCTTATAGTCACATGTCAGCTCTCAGACCCTAGATTTGAATAGGAAAACACTTGGACCCCAGTTGATGCAGTATTTGGGAAGGATATGTATCTTAGTTAGGGCTTCTATTGCTGTGAAGAGACACCATGGCTACAACAACATTTATAAAGGCAAACATTTAATTTTTATTGCAGTGCTTACATTTTCAGAGGTTTAATTAATTAACATTGTCATGCAACATGGTGGCACTCAGGTAGACATGGTGCTGGAGAAGAAGCTGACTACATCTTGACTCTGAAAGTGATCTGAGCCAGTGGGCATGGCTTGAGAATATATAAGATCTCAAAGTCCACCTCCACAGTGACACACTTCCTCCAACAAGGCCACACCTATTCCAACAAAGCCACACCCCCTAATAGTGCCACTCCCTATGTGTTTGTGCTGGCAAATTACATTCAAACTACCACATGATGAAACCTTTAAGGGTACAGCTTTGCTGGAGAAAGTATGCTAATAGTGGTGGGCTTTGAGAATTTGAAGTCTCACCCTACTTCCTATTTATTGTTTCTGCTTCCTGGTTGTGGTTGAAATCATGATCTGCTCCTGCCATTATGCTGCTGTCGGCTGCCATTGCCCCTGCCCTGGTGGACTCTTATCCTATGAAACTGTAAAGTCCATTAGTTGCTTTTGTATCTTGTGTTTATCACAGCACACAAAAGAAGCTAGTACTGACCCAAAGTGGGTCCTCTACTTTTTCTTTGCCCATACTGCACATGGAGCTGCTTTCTACTTTTCATAGTTAGCACACACTTTCAATATAAAATTAGTAGACCTCAAGGACTTTAGCAGCTACTCACAAGGCTTTCACAATTTTGGAGACTGAAGAGCCCTTTACACTTCAGTATGAATGAACATTAATGAAATTATAACTAAATGGCTCTGAAAGAGTCATGTTACAATGCAATGTGTGTTAATGTTCCCTGTGCTTTCAGAGATAGCTGACATTACAAACAATATCTTTAAGCAGAGAAAATTATTGTTTTATAGAACTAGTTATCCACTACTTTGGATGAGTCATTTTGAAAATATGTGTTAGGGTCAGGCAAAAATATGTGTTAGGATTAGACTCAGCTGGTAAAAGGTGCCTACACCCAAGCCTGATGGTCTGAATTCAATCATTCAATTACTGGCACATGCATGGTCGAAGAACTCAGTCCTATATATTGTCTCCTGACCTCTACACACACATGCACACAGAGGCACACAGACACACAAGGCACACACACAACCACACAAAGGCACACAAGGCACACACCACATACACATACAAATATATAGACACATAAAAACACACAGATGCACACATAGACATATACACACA
Source organism: Sigmodon hispidus (assembly GCA_004025045.1). Classification (NCBI taxonomy): domain Eukaryota; kingdom Metazoa; phylum Chordata; class Mammalia; order Rodentia; family Cricetidae; genus Sigmodon; species Sigmodon hispidus. The sequence goes on from PVIH01013550.1 coordinate 5,886, forward strand.
TATGGACACAATAAATGAATCACATTTTAAAAGTAACTAAAAATGCATTAGAATTATCTGATTGTGATTCTTGACATTGTGTGGTCACATTCATCTTCTCTAGTTTTCTAACTGCCTACTGAGTTGCTGGTTGAGACAACCCTAGTTCAGACTTTTTTCCTTGGATGGATTCTAGGATTTGACAGTGTTTGCCCAAGGCTTTAAGCTTTGCAACACTGATATTAGGGTGGACATGGTGTTCTACTGGAGTTAGTCATCAGCTCTTATAGACTTGTGTGAATTGTGGTTCAACTGTCTGTTTGAAGACCCCACACCCTTATCACTGCCATATCTCTCTTGCATCTCCCTCTTTGCCTGTCTATTTTTTCCTCTATGACAAGTCTTCTGGGAAGCCCCTTATAATTCCTAGTGAACCTGGCCAGACTCTCTGGCTGTCAGCCATGTCTAGGGCACACATTGTGTTCTTCAGATAAACAACTTCTACGTTGGGCATGGTGTACCTCACCATGGATACCAAGTGTTCCCTCAGGAACTGTCTCTGCCTACTTTCCTGATATGTTATGGAAATTATGAGAGTCTTATGATTTCTAGTTGTGAGGGTCGGTTTTATGTCAACAACTGGAAAGAAGGAAACTTAAATAAGAAAATATCCTACTACATTGGCCCATGGGAAATCCCTTGTGCATTTTTATTTTATTTTTTGATTAGTGAATGACTTGGAAAAGCCTAGCTCACTGTGAATAGTGTCATCCCTGGTCAGGTGGTCCTGGGTTGTATAGGAGAGCATGCTGAGCAAGCTATGAGGAGCAAGCCTTGAATCAGCACCCTCTATGTTTTCTCTATTAGCCCTTTCCTCCAAGTTCCTATCCTGGCTTCCCTCAGTAATGAATGTGAGCTGGGAGTTATAAGATAAAATAAACTCTTCCTCCCCAAGTTGCTTTGGTAATAGTGTTTTATCACAGCAACAGGAACCCTAAAAAAGACAGCAGTGAACTTCTAGTCACATAGGCCATAGTGACCTTGATGTACTGTGCTTTCACCAAAGATGTTCATTTTCTACTGAATCAAAGCATACCTTACAAAATAAATATGAGATCTGGAAGCTCTAGAATAGAAATAAGTATATACAATATGGATCATGTATGTACTTATTATTCAGTGAAATAATAACATTTTTAGATCTATTATGTTAAATAAATTGTGTTATTGTAAATAATTTTACTTGTTTTTGCTTTAAGCTTTTATATTGAGACAACTAAAATGTTTAGAATTACATATGAGGTTGGTGTTATATTTATCTGTATACACTAACTTAGCAGATGCCAAACACTTAAAAAATACCAGACAAATGACTAGCTTGCTGTTCTTGATTTTATTTTATTTTTGATTTTTAAAATTTATACCTGGTCCTATAAATCCAGTCAAAATCCCATGTAGGGAGGTCATAGGCTTTGGGGGGCAATTTAATTCCTTTACTTAGTTAAATTGCCATGCTATTAAACTGTCCTCTAAATATTTGGTGCTTATCTACATAGATGATTGCTACTGGCACACTTAATAGAAAAGTTTCTTTCCAGTAAATGATGGTGAATGTAGAGACTCATGGCTGAAAGCTGAGAATGGGTGACAGATAAATGCTCAGCCTGAAACAGGATTTGCACTTCATCCCCTCCAAGGCTCAGGAAGCAATGCAGAAAGGTAATGAAAAGCAGCAAGAAATGGAAGATAAAGAACTGCAAACATTGCAGTCACGAACCTTCAGCATCAGCCCATCCCAACACTGGCTGTGTGCAGTGGACCTATCCACAGCCAGGGAAGGATAGATAGGGAACTCAACCTGTCGCTGCTGACATATTTCTTACTGTTATGTTCAGGGAGGAAAAGTCATTGTCTTCAGTTGTTTAACTACTGGTGACTTCACCAAGCTCCAAAGAGCATGGGTGGTCACACAGATGGCCCTGATGAAGCTGAATGGGCTTGAGAGGGAGATGATATCTATAATATATCATACACATATAAAACTGCAAAGAAGCTACTTAATCACACACCCACCCCCCACCCCCCACCCCCACACACAGGAAATAAAGAAAGGGAGTTGGAGGAAATATGCCAGTTTAATCCTCTCAGTCCTCCTTTAGAGATCTCCTGTCACCTAGGTCTCTAGCACACCTCAGGAGGGAGACTTCAATAGACTAAGAATGCACATTGGGTTCTTAAGTACTTAGAGTACTCTAAGACAAAGCAACATCCCCAGGGCATTCACACCAGGGATCTCTCTGTGGGGAAGGAAGAAGCAGTTGTTAATTGCTCTGGATCTCTCCAGGGTGAAAGGCTGCCCCCAGGCATTTAGGAACTCTCATTTCTTGGCAGCAAGGGATGAGAATTTCCAGTTCTGTGCCCAGTTGATAAAGAGCTATGCAGCTCAAAAGAGATCCCAAAACACCCAACTCTGCATGTGCTGCTTATGTGACACAGGATAGAATCCTCAGAGAAGAGAAAACTTCAGTTGAGAACATTCCTCCACCATATTGGTCTGCTGGTAAATTTGTACGGGTATTTTCTTGATTCATGGTTGATTAATTTCTTGATTAATGGCCCAGCTCACTGCCTGGGATATATATATATATATATATATATATATATATATATATATATATATATATCAAACGGGGTCAGGGAGTGGTGGTGCACGCCTTTCATTCCAGCACTCCGGAGGCAGAGACAGAGACAGGCAGATCTCTATGAGTTCAAGGCTAGTCTTGTCTAGAGAGCAGGTTCGAGGTCAGACTCCAAAGCTACAGAAAACCTTTGTTTCCAAACACAACAAAATGGAAAAAAGCAACAACAATAACAACAAAAATCTCTAACCAACACACACACACACACACACACACACACACACACACACACACACACACACACAAACACACAAAGCAAACTGTGCAAGCCAGAAGTCCATCCTGAATTTCTGCCCTGACTTTCCTCCGTGTTGAATGTGAATGGAGTATAAGCAAATAAACTTTTCCCTCACAGCATTACAATAAAGCCAGGTATGGGACACACTCTTGAATTTCACACTCCCTATGGTGGCAGCAAAGGCATAGGGGTTATTGGTTCATTGCAAAAACCAATAGTTACAATAGAGTTAAATATAAATATGTGGCTTACTCCTGATGAAACCCACTGTAACCCTGCAGGGGAGCAGAGTACTGTGTTTCGAAGAGTTGATGTGACTTACAGTCTGTGCTGTTCCCATTACTGTAAATAAGGCAGCCTGCCTCTTTCTCTGTAGGAGCCCATGTGATTTTAAACTTCCTCCTATATGAGATTCTGGGCATGTTGGAGTCCCACACTCCTCAAAGTTAGACCCTTCCTAACTGAAGTTCAGTTTCCCTAACCCACAAACTCACCAGCTGATGACACTTATCACTGTACACAACTGAATTTTCTAGTCTTTTCTCCAGGCAGCATAATGTCAGTAGGTAACAGATGAAAGTTTTACTGGTTTCCAATCTAAAATTCTATGTAAGTGGCCCTTCCTGGAAGGGCACATGTGCTTATAGCCTACTTTCTCAGAGTATCCCACCAGTTGACAGCACGAGCATCTCTAACTCTAAGCAGGACTCACAATGTGATCTTTAGTCATTTACCCTCCTGCTTTGCCAAGCTTTATTTTCTGCTCAGCTCACACACTCAGGGCTTACACAGGACCTCCACCCCCAGGAATGCAGAAAGAACTCTCAATGGCTTTGGTCAATGAGCTCAACTGATTGGAACAAGAAAAAGGAGAGGCTTGGGTATGTCTTCTTTGCTATATCTCAGTGTTGGCAACAGACCTCATTAGGTAGCTGTTTTCTTCTGTGATTTCCTGGGGTCACCAGAAGAACCCTATGGGAGTCCATCTTTCTCTAGGGGAAAATTTTTTTCACCACTTGTCTTTCAAGCCTTGGGGTAGAAATTATTTCTTGTTGCATGGTTATGAGATGCTCATATTTCCTGTTGGTTTGTTTATCCAATCACATTTTTGTAAGGACTCTTTTCATTAAAGTCTCCTCAATGCAGAGGAGTTCTATTCTCTGTTCAGACTGACTGAGTTACTTAGACTCAGTAGTCAGGGGACTTAGTGGCTGAAAATAACCTCTTTGTGGTCTCATACCATTATACATTTAAATTTACTGCATGGTATTTTAAAATATATGTTCTCCCCCTTACCCCACAATGGAACACTACCTCCCTGAAGACAAAGACCTGACCATTTACTCTCATTTGTATTCTCATTGCATGGAGGTATACTCACATGGTAGGTAACATATTTGGGACTCAAAAATTGATTTTGATTGAGATAAGTCATTTTTGGGCAAAGAAATAAAACTACTTTTTATGATTTTAAGTTGTAATTTCTCAAATTCAGTAGGCCTAACCATGTGTATAGCCAATTTTCTAATTATTATAAGACTATTTGAACACACATACTAAATAATTTTTAAGATAAGTTATCCATCCTGGAATATTGAAGTGTAGCACTCAATCAGATAGACATAGGGACATGGTTACTCTGAATGGGCCATATTCTCTGTTTATAGAACACACTTTACCTATGGCAAGTCAAGTTTTCTGGGAAAACAGGCCTCACACCGACATCACAAAGCCCATTCCTGAAAAATTATTGTGCGCCAAAAGTCTCAAAAACAGAACAAGAGAAACTGTAATTCTGATGAGTCACCTTGCCATGCAGAGGGAAGAGTAAGGCAAAGGTCATTTCCTTCCAGGAGCTGAGGAGGGGCCAGTTAAGTGTGGAGAGATACAGACACTCTTATCTCAGTCTCAGCCAGTATTTCCTAGTAAGTGCTGGCTGACTCCTGCTTTCCAGAATTCTATTTCAAACTGGGACATTGAGCTCTGGAGAATGTCCTGTTTTTTGGAAGCCTTGCTAATGACAGGGGTAGCAATCCTCTTAAAGTCTTCTCTTCTATGTCTGGCCTTAAATTCTGATGATCTTTTTTTCCCAGAAAGAAAAAAAAAACTGCTTGAATGAAAGCCTTCTATGAAACCTGTGTAGAATGAATAAAACTACATAAAATATCCAGTTCTAGAGTAGTCAAAGCCAACTAACTAGAAAAATCTAGAGCACAGGAGCTCTGAGATAGTTCCCCACAGTTCCTCTGGGGAACTGCCACATTCTATACCATGACAGGTTTTGGCTCTACTGGTGTAAGAGCCTGTCAGGCTCACGGGCTGTATACTTGAGCCTTGTGTATGTACTTTATTGTGTGTAAAATTTACATCAAAAGAAACTGTATGCACTGATATGGGATGTCTTTCTGTATCCTGCAAATTATCATTGGCTAATAAAGAAACTGTTTTGGCCTGTGGCAAGCCAGCTTATAGGCAGGTGGGAAATCCAAGCATAGATAAAGGGGAAGAAGGGCAGAGTCACAGAGACGCTGTGACTTGCCAAAGCGAGGAAGGTGCAAAAAAATTCACATCTGCTTCTTGTAAATAGCCTTTATTATACTTAGATATTGTCTCTCTATTCCTGATCTCTCCAGGACTTTTATCATAAAGGATTGTTGATTTTGTCAAAGGCTTTTTCAGCATCTAAGGAAATGATCATGTGGTTTTTTTCTTTCAGTTTGTTTATATGATGGATGACATTTATGGTTTTTCATATGTTGAACCATCCCTGCATTTCTGGGATGAAGCCTACTTGGTCATGGTGGATGATATTTTTTATATATTGTTGTATACAGTGTGCAAGAATTTTGTTGAGAATTTTAGCATCAATATTCATGAGGGAAATTGGTCTGTAATTCTCCTTCTTTGTTGCATCTTTGAGTGGCTTGGGTATTAGGGTAATTGTGGCCTCATAAAAGGAATTTGGCAATATTCCTTCACTTTCTACTGTGTGAAATAGTTTGAGAATAATGATAGTAATTCTTCTTTGAATGTCTGGTAGAATTCGGCACTGAAACCATCTGGACCTGGGCTTGTTTTACTTGGGAGGCTTTTAATGACAGCTTCAATTTCCTTTAGGGTTATGAGTTTGTTTAGGTATTTAACCTGATCTTGATTTAATTTTGGTAAATGATACCTTTCCAAGAAGCTGTTCATTTCTTCTAGGTTTTCCATTTTTGTGGAGTATAGATTTTCAAAGTATGACCTGATAATTTTCTGGATTTCCTTGGAGTTCTGTTGTTATGTCCCCCTTTTTGTTTCTGATTTTGTTGATTTGGATACTCTCTCTCTGCTTTTTGGTTAGTTTGGATAAAGGTTTATCTATCTTGTTGACTTTCTCAAAGAACCAACTCTTTGATTCATTGATTCTTTGTATTGTTCTTTTTGTTTCAATTGTATTGATTTCAGCTCTAAGTTTGATTATTTCCTGCCGTCTACTCCTTCTAGGTGAGTTTGCTTCTAATTGTTCTAAGGCTTTCAGCTGTGCTGTTAGTTCTGTAGTGTAGGATTTCTCTAGGTTTTTCATATAGGCATCTAGTGCTATTACTTTTCCTCTTAAGACTGATTTCATTGTGTCCCACAAGTTTGGGTACATTGTGGATTCATTTTCATTAAATTCTAGGAAGACTTTGATTTCTTTATTTCTTTTTTGACCTAGAGATGATTCAGTTGAGTGATGTTTGGTTTCCATGACTTGGAAGGCTTTCTGTCATTTTTGATGTTGTTGAACTCTAACTTTAAAGGCCCTGGTGGTCTGATCAGATTGGCTAAGATAAAAGACACAGATGACAGCTTATGCTGGAGAGGTTGCAGAGCAAGGGGAACACTCCTCCATTATTGGTGGGAATGTAAACTTGTTCAACCACTCTGGAATGCAATATGGCGGTTTCTTAAAAAATTGAGAATCAATCTCCCTAAAGATCCAGCAATACTGCTACTGGGCACATACCGTAAACATGCACATTTGCACTACAAAGGCATTAGGTCAACTATGTTCATAGCAGCATTATTCATAATATCAAGAACCAGGAAACAACCTAGATGCCCCTTAACTGAAGAATGGATTAACAAACTGTGGTACATCTACACAATGGTATACTACTCAGCAGTAAGAAAAAATGACATGCTAAAATTTGCAGGTAAATGGATAGATTTGGAGAATATCCTCCAGAGTGAGGTATCACAAACACAGAAACATAAGCAGGGGATGTACTCACTCATTAGTGGACTTTAAACAAAAAGATAAGAATGTCCAAGCTGCAAACCACAACCACTGTACAGCTTGGGATCTGAAACCCCTTGGACAGGCACCGTGGAGCCCACTCCCTCTAAAGGAACACCTGACTCAGTCTTGATGTTGGGATGAGGAAAGCAGATCTGCCTGGAGTGGATGCTGAACTAAGCTACCTTGGTACCTTGGAATCTTGGGACCTCCTGCCCTTGCTGGGAAGGCAATAAAGTTATGGGGAGAAGAGTAAGTGAAGGGGAGGGGCAGGAGGGGGAAGGGAGTCTGAACAAGGGAATACATGGATAAGAAATATGACTCTATTCATAAAAATAATAAGTAAATAAAAAAGAAATACAGAAATAGTTACAAAACGTTATGCCCAATAAAAAGAAAAAAAGAGACATAAAGAAAAAAGAAAAAGCAAAAAAAGTTTATGTAAGTCACGAGCCTTGTGACAAGAAATAGATAAATAGAAATGGGTTAAGATGTGAGTCAGCTAGCAATATGCATGAGCCACAGGCCAAACAGCATGTAATTAATTACAGAAGCTTCTGTTTATTTATCTGGAACTTTGGAACTGCTGGTCTGGATTTCAGGGATAGGCAGAGCTAAGCATCTTGAGGCAGGTCCAGCTCTCAAGGCTAGTTCTGGCCAGAAAATTAATACTATAATGTGTATGTATTGAAGTATTTTTACAGGGGGTGTGCTGCATGTTTTGAAACTCATTTCCCTATTGGGTGATGGATGGAGGGCTAGACCAGGGTTATATATATGAAAAAAGAGATATAAAATAGATGTGTCAGGCCCTGGGTAGATGGTTTATAACCATTCAAGGAAAAATTCAACCTTGTTTTTGACAATTCTTGTAATAAAAGCTGAAAAAGGAAATCCCACAGCACACTCCTTCCACTGGTCTTGAGATCTCTGATGCCTTTCTTCTCTTTAACTCCCAAAGCATAGTGTCCGAGCTGCCCCAGCAAATAGCAAATGAATAACCCTCAGAGTGTGGCCCAGGGACTTCACCATGACTCCTAGATTTTTAAAGGGGATCTGCAAGGTTATAGTCATTCTATAATCATTCCACAACACTATTTGCATTTCTTTACAGGTGACCAGTTTTTGAAGCTGTGCAATTTGTGATAAGTCTAGAGATTAAATGCAGCAGTCTCATGTTCTAGTTTACCTTCCCATTGCTATGAATAAAAGTAACGCGGGGTAGGAAGAAGTGGGTTTATTTGGCTTATACTTCCAGGCATATCCCATGACTGCAGGAACTCAAGCAGGATCTGAATCAGAAGCCATGAAAAATTGTTTACTGGTTTTCTCTTTCTGGTTTGCTCAGCCTGCTTTCCTATACCCTGCAGTACAATCTGCCTGGCGATGGTGCTGCCCACGGTGTCTGGGCCCTCTCACATCAGCTGTCAGTCACGACAATTCCCCACAGACATGGCCACAGGACATTTGGGTAGATGTAATTCTTCAGTTGAGGTTCCTTCTTCCTAGGAGGCTTAGATTGTGTCAAGTTAACAATAAAAACTAACAAGGACATTAGGTAATAAAATAGTACAATAATGGAAAGTAGCTCTATCATGGTATTCACCATTGTAATTTGAGGGAACTACAGTAATTTCAAAAGAAATGTGACATTTACGCTGATTCTTATTGTTTCCCATTGTAATTTTGAAATATATTAGTATGTATAAATGACATAAATTTAAATGCCATGGTTTTAATTATTATAATTAAATATGTACTAAATATAAATCATTAACAATAGCGGTTAAAACTGAGTTAGTTCTGATTATGAGCATTTGATTGCAAAGGTAGCTAAGTTATGTCAGCACAGTAGGAAAACAGAGATCCTTAAGGCTGGTATCTGTAACTTTCAACACTCATGGTTTGTTTCACAGAGCATGAAAACTGCCTACAGTACTGCTCAACTTTGGCCAGCACTGGCTGCAAGATTTCTGGCTGAAAACTAGGCTGCATTCAGATGTTTGTGATAGGCGGGAGATGTGGATATCCATCTCCCCTGGTTCTTGAAAGATGATAAGAGGTGTAGGCAAAGAGGGAGTGGAGGGTGGTGATCACTGGAGGAAAAAAAATGCAAAAACCAAAGTAAATTCCCGAGGCACATTAACCTCAGAATCAGCCTGGATGCCTGTCCGTGGGTGAATACACACAACAGAATACTATCCAGCCACAAAGAAGAAAAATGTTATTTCCAGAAAAATGAATAGAACTGGAAGACACTGTGTTAGATGAAAAAAGCCAGATGCAGAAAGTCAAATGCTTCATGTTGGTATGTGGCAGCCAGATAAGGTCATCTGGCTATAAAATATGCATCACAAAAGGCTGGGTAAGGATGGCGGCAGAAGAGTAAAGAGAGAGTTTTGAAAATAGGTACCTAAACACAGAAGTAACAAATTGGGAAGGGCCACAGTTTGCCATAACCTGTGCATATTTTATGAATAACTAGAGAAAAGGAACTCAGCATATAAAAATATGGACATCGCTTATTTTAACAGCATCAGGACATAGCAGGCATACACATTGGAATATCACACAGAGATCATGTATAGTCATTACATGTATGTCAAATTTTTAAATGTCTAAATAAGTAGATACATTAACTCCTTTGGCTCAATCATAACACATTGTATATACCTGCTGAAGGATTTGTACAGTACACAGTGCCACACAAATAACTACAGTTAAATAACACTTAATTTAAAATTCTAAAATAGTGAAACTTGTCTTCTAATCCTATGCATATGCAGATTTCTCTCTTCTCACAGATTGTAGCTTTCCTTAGGGAATTCGATACTGATATATTTTGAAACTAAAGTGTGTTCCAAAGGCTTGTGTTCCTAAAGTCTGGATCTGGGCTGGCAGCACTCTTGGGAAGAAATAAAGATATTAGGTGTTTGGAGGAGGAAGGTCACTGGGAGCTGTGTCCAGGGTTTACCTGGTGCTCGCCTCCCCTTTCTATCCCTGCCTCCTCACCTTGCCTTAGCTTTCTGGGCACCATGCTCTGAGCAGCTTTGCACTGCTGCACATATCCCACAATCATATCCTGCTTGTTCACAGGCCTATAGTAGGACAGCCCCACAGTAAGACCACATCCTTGGACTGATGTCTTTCTTTTCGTTACCCGTCTTATGTGATTTATCTTCACAATACTGTGCTTGTGACCACAGATACTCTTCTCTTTTCTGTATAACATCTGTAGCCTTTACATGCAGATGTCGTCTCTAGGTGCCTGTGAATCCACTGTCACCATGCCTTGCCCTCAAGAGCATGCAACAGTCTCTTGCACACATCATGTTCTAGAACTTGCCTCGCGGAACAAATTGTACATAGTTTTATGACAGCACCACCTTTAACCAGTTGAAGCCATGTTAATTACTGAAGATGTCCAAATATGCCTATCTCGACACTTTCTGGTATTCAGATATTAAACAGGGGCATACTTGAAACGACTTACCTAAAAGGGCTACGTGAAGAAACCTCCTTAATAAAGAGACAAGAGTAATTTTCAATTAGCGTGTCAAGTGTTTACAAGGAAATAGAATCCTCTAGACACTTGAAGGTACTTGAAAACAGTGTGTTCATATAAGTAGCTTTAGTACTTGCCTCAAATATTACTTCTCATACTAATTGATTTAATATGCTCTTATCACATGAAGTGTGAGAGTAGATACAAATTTTAGTTGTGACCCTCACAGTAAGTTCCTGAAAATACCAAGACTCTCACAACAGAGAGAGGACATAAACACCACTCCTCACACACCATGCACAGACATCAATTTATATGTAGCAAAGAGAATTCAGTTGTTAACACTAGCTTCATATTGAAGAAAGAACCCTGTTCCTCATTCTACTTAGAACAAGACCTTCTTGTGCCCTTCACAGTGAACTCATAGGCAGAAACCAAGGGCTACACTTTCTATTCATTTCTTCAGCTCTGCAAATAACACAGGCCAGACTGCCCAGGAAAGGTTGGATATTGAAATATATTTAGTTTCCAAGGACAACAATTTAGAATGGCTTATGAATATGCTCCTGCTATCATAGCAAATTTGCTGAGACTCTTTAATTCTAGAAAGAGCTGGCAAAAATAAATCATGGCCGGAACATGCGTTAATACAAATTGCTTTCATTTACCACGCATTAACTCCTAAATGAAAAGATATCTAAGAAAGCAAAATATTTTCAGGACTATCTATGAATGCAATTATCTGGCCCCGCTTTGATGGCACTGTAGTAATGAATGCTTAGCTACCAGAGATACAGCCCCATTAAAGAGCTGGCTGGCGTGCTTGCACAGGATGCTGGTGCCAACCGACTTCAGAGACATCCTGCTTATTTTCTTCAAAAGCAATTTCAGGTCCTTCAGATCTGTTTTCGCCACACTTGTTTAGTTCTTTCTCCTAGTTTGTTGGAATGTCATGTCTAAATGTTTTCTTGCAGAAGGATGTTTGTTTTGAAGTCTGGCTCTGCTACCCGCTTTCCGTGTCGATGCACAGAAAAGATCTGTTCGTAGCCAGTGTTGTAGGGATATTGCCACATTGGATGTTACTGAGATCTTTATTGTCCTAAGTGCCCCTGCATCGTGGTGCAGGCTAGCCTTCTGAACACATCTTCAAGAAGAACTTTGCAAAATACTTTTCCCCTGCTGCTCCATCCCCTTCCCATTGCCTGAGGCTGTTAAATCTTCCACAAAGCCACCTCTCTCTCCACTGATGTTTGTAGCCACAACCAGCTGTTCCCAGATAGATGCCTGATTCTGTATCCAAAGTTATCCTTGCAGATCTCATCTCAGAGGAGACTCTGAAACTCAATACACAGAACAAGGATGTACAGTCATCCAGGTGTGTGCATGACTGCTGTTGCCCACAAGCTTCTCTACCACACTTTCTCCAGGCATTCTGGTCATGTCCTATGATGCCAGGATGCAAGCCTAGCTCTCTTGTTTTCTATAGCTGTTAACCTGAGACATATCCAGACTCTAGCTAACTCTGAGCATCTGTCTTGCTTAATTATAGATTCTAATTTTTGTTAATTTACTTCCTAGGTCCCAATCAATATTTTCGACCCTCACCTCACTGGACTGTTTGTATTCATACTTCAAGGTCATTCCTTGCTTCATACTTGCTTCATCTCAGTCTTTTGGGGTAGCATTGCACAAGACTGAGACCTATAGCTCTTATCTTTTAATACCAAGCTGCTCTAAACCTAAAGTAAAAACCAACTTCCTAAAATATCTACCATATCTGCATCATATGACACATTCTGTATATTCATAAGCAATATGCATTGAGGGTATGTATCTCTGTCTGTGTGGGTGCTATCACAAAAATGTGACAGGTTGGGTGGCCTATAAGCAACAGAGATTTATTTCTTACTTGCTTAAGACCAAGACATATATCAAGCTAGAAAGGCTTGTAGCCTCACTGTTTGGAGGACACATTATTTGTTCATTGATAGAGAATTCTAGCTGGGTATTTACAGGATGAAAAAGCTAAAGTGTTTTTCTTTGGTGCACCTACCTCCCCTCCACTAACAGTAACCATTAATCTGTGGGCTCTGACCTTGTGTCCAAATCACTCCCCAAATATTCCACACTGTAATACCATCAGCATATATGTCCTGTAATTCCAGGATTCAGGAGATAGAGGCAGACACAAGAGGATTGCAAGTTCAAGGTCATCCTGGGTCACATAGAGTTTGAGTCCATCCTGGGTGAGACCCTGTTTCAAAACCAACCAACTAAACTAAACTAAAACCCAAAGCTCTTTTTTCAAAAATAATGTGCGTATAAATTTCTCTTTCTATATTTTCCAAAATCCATGAACATTTTGACATAGAATTTTCAAATTATAATTCAGAATATAGAGGAGGAGAGAAAAGTGGAAAATAGTACTGGGGAGGGATTTGAAGAGAGGTGAGCATGTGGCAGGATGTTTGCTGGGAATTCTGTGAAAAATTGAAAGAGATAATGAATACCACTCTCTAGCTGTTTACTCTTTCGAAGTGGACCACAGCTCATCTCCCCTTTATTTGGTTTGTGTTTGTATTATTTATTACAGCAGACACAAAGCAATTTTCTCTGGGAGGTCTTCAATTCCTCAGTCCACTCCCCGCCTCTTAATTAAATTCACCGCAACCAATACTTATTGATTATCCGCTCTGTGGCTCTCACTTCAGTCGAAGCCCAGTGCCTATACCTCAGGAATTTAGAAGCCGGAGGGGACTTGGAACACTGCAGATTTGGAGCTCACAGAAATGAGGAGCTATAGTTTGTGTCCCATCAAGGGTACACTGGTTATAAGAGTTTCATACAATGTGTTTTTATCATTTTTACTCCCTCTGCCAACTCTCCCCAGACCCACATGCCCCTTCCTTCCCACCTAACTTTGTGTCCTTTTTCCTCCATTAAGGTTGGTTTGTGACATTTAAATATTCTTGGTTCTGTGGTGTTTTCCTCTAGTACATTTGGTCTATACAGGGCTACATCAAGAGAAAACTAACCATTTCTCTGACAGGAGCTAACAGCTGCCAATATCTTGAGGCCCCAAAGAGCTGCACCGTCCCCTCCATCATGTGAGAATACAATCAGAAGGCACCCTCACAGATGCAACATGTCTCTCACCAAAGAGTGAATCTGATATCCTCTTGATGTCCAACCTCAAGCTGATTGAGAAACGTCTGTTGTTTGTGAGCCTCTCGGTCTCAGCTAATATGGCTTGAGTGAGCACCCTTCAAACCACTTTGAGAAAAGGTGCTCCCCATTGTGGCCATCTTGGGAGCTAGTAGTAACTGTGGCAAGCGGAGCTTACTGTGAAATACTCCAGTTTCTTGGCTTCTCAAAGGATGTTTTAGGATCTGGATTATGTGGTTGCTTGGATGCTCTCTAGTTCACAAGCTGAGTAATTTTTTTTCCCACAAATCACTTGTACCACAAGTGCAATTTCACCAGAGGACCATGCTCAGGGGCCTGCAGACCAAGATCATAAGCCATAATAAATCTTTTTAATAAGCCATTTGTCTCAGGTTTAGTTGTAATAATGAGACTGTAGAAGCTGTTAGGCTGTAGAATTTGACAAGCTGCCACTGGGCCATGTGTAGAAGGAAAAGTAGTGTCTGTGCAAAGGCAGTGAGTGGCCTTAGCTCTTTAGAGGGGTACTGCTTCCTATCCTCTTACAAATTAGAAGACAGAAAGTTTCACTGAACTAAGACCAAGACATTGCGAGGCTGGCTTCCTTCTGGAGGCCTATGGGACACCTGGCTCTGGCTTGTGCATCCTCTGGATGTTACCTGCCTGCTGTGGTTAGAGGTCTTCTTTACTTTGAAGCCAGTAGTGAGTGCCACATCACATCTGCAACCACACTTCGGTTCTGGGTTCTTTCCAGCATCCTCTCCCCACTAAGGACATCAGATTGCGTTCTACCCACTGAATAATGCAGATGAGCTTCACATTGTAATGCCAGCTCAAAATTAGCTCCAATTTTGTCTTGAACTTGACTCAGCTTAGGGTGTGGACAGCTTGAAGGCAGAGCATAAGTTTGACTCCCATTGTCCTTAGAACCCTCTTGTACTTGCAGGTACATATTTCAAATGCATGCACTGCATAAAAACTTAATAGGTTCTGCTTCTGGGTATAGCATAATGTCCTCTTACAGATTCCCACCCCTGATAACAATAGAAAATCTTGAAAAAAGATCCCCTTAGATGGTGTACAAATGCTTCTGAGAAATGCTTAAGTAGCCAGACATGGCAATGCAGCAGCTTGTAGGACCTCGTTCATGTCAGGTTGACATTCTGTGCCATGCTGTTCTTCTGATTGTCATTTCACAGACACTGCAGGACTTGAAGGAGCAGAGCAACAGGAAACAGCCACAGAGTTCCAGATACTGGGTCAAACTCTGGTGCTTAGCAAAACTAAGGCTAGTGAGAAGGTGTTGCTTGTGAGTGAGCCTGTATCCCCCAGTCATCTTTAACTTTAATCATCTCTGGGCAGAGGCTGGTGGGAGAGATGTGAGGGAACAAAACAGAGCTCCAGATTAAAAAAGAGGAAGTATCATTAGAAGCCCTTTGGCTGTGGAAAGAGCTTTGCAATCTGACACAGCACTGTCTTTAGTGCAGATGAGAACCCAGCGTCTGTTTTTAACCCCAGTCTGTGTACCTATGTGCCTGCACACCATTTAGGTGCCTCCTGGGTAAACAGAAGAATCTTAATATTTTGAGTTATTTTTTAATCATAGTGAGAAGAATAATGGACTAGTTTCTTAGACTGTTGCTTTAGTCATTACATTATTTGAAAGTATGTACACACACATACACACACAAATACACAGAAAACACACAAACACACACACAAGCACAAAACCACAAATTCATACATACACATACATGCTGCACAGTATAAGTTTGATAAAGTTTCCATTGTTGTTGTTGGATGTAAGTTGTTCCCCAAACTTATGTGTTGAAGGTTTGATTTTCAGACCCTGTTGAAGAAAGCTGGCCAGTATTGCATGCTCTGTGATATATCTTGTCTTTGGTCTTTCTCTCTGTGTCATTGGCCCTGTCTCTCTGTCCCCATCTGTATCAGTTGAACTGTTTCGCATTTCCACATGCTCTGCATGACACTCAGCTTCATATACATTTCCAAATGTGGTGCAATCAAGAGACTGGGAACTGACACCTGTGAAACAATGAGCCCAGCCTTCCTTCACTAATCAGACCTCCCTCTGTTGTTCATCAAAGTTATTTTAACACTTGGACAGGAGCTGACACATACCTGTCAACCTAAAAGATAAACCAAATTAAAAACATAGAGAGCATGTGGTTGAGTGAGAGAGCCCTTGTCTCTAACCACAAAAAAAAAATGTTAATTAGAGGAAAGTGAGACTCTGGGAATCCCTGAGCTTTGATCACTCTCAGCATCAAACATTTGATGCGCAGTGATCAGGCTTCGTGGGGAGCAGAAACAAGGGACTAAAATTGAGAGACAGAATTGAGAACAGAAATATATGGTCAAGAAACTCGGGCTGAGGACTTTGCTCTGCAGAGCTGGTCCCTAGGATGCTTGGGAAGCTTGAGGAAGAGCCCAGTGTCCAGACTACAGAAGTAAAAGTTCTGTAGATATGGGAGTTGTAACATCAGTCCTTGTGACTTCTGACCAAGGCCACAAGCAAAATTGACCACTGGGCCCTTCTAGAACAGCTGGTCAACTGGGATCTTAAAAGAACAACAGGTGATAACTTCTGATTGTTTAAAACATGTTAATTTGCAATGTGTTTTTTAATATAATATAGTTTTACATAATTAATACAGCACTCAGCAATGCACCTTTGCATGGACACTAAAGGACACATATACAATGTTAACAGCTATGTTAGGGCTTAGGGTATAGCTCAGTAGTTCAGAAAATATTTAGCAGACATAAGACCTGGCTTTAACCAGTGAAACTGAGAAATAACGGTGATACAATCATACCACATAGAAATGTTGATCTCCATAGCTATAAACCATAAAAAACTGTTAATTGGAGATATAAACATGAATAAATGCTACAAATAACTTTAAATTAATAATATATTTGCTAAATGTGTTTGAAATTGAACCATAAGAGAGTAACTTGTCCTATTAAGGTGTTTTTATGATTTAACTGTAGATTCCTGTGTTCTAACCCCAAATGTCCGTGAGAACCATAAGTCTCCAAGGAAGATAAAGATTAACATTGGGTATTGGAGCCTTAGATTAGGAGCTAGGATTGATGTTGCAGAACAAAGAAGAGATTGGACATATCTAATTACAATCAATCACAAGCTACACCCCCTTCTCCAGGACATCCAAATTCTTTGTCTGATTCCAATTAGAGATCCAAGTAGGTGACTAATTGTAGTAAAACAAACTTATAATAAAGCTTTTCTTTTTCCACATGTGGATTTTGTGTGAGCATTGGCTCCTAGGTGCTTCAAGAAGCAATAATGCTATACATGGATTTCAGCACAAACAATATTGATCAGAGAGACTATATTGAACCCAATCTACATACTAGATGTTTCTATTTCTAGAATGTTTGAAAATAAGCGAAGGTCATCTTTGCAGATAGAGGTGAAGATAGTAGTGTCTTCATGAGGAAAAATGGCTTCAAAAATGCTAACAGGATCATTTTCAGGAAGATAAGACAACCTTGTTGCCTCACCAGCATGGTACCTTTTGCTAGGCCAACTTACTTTACTCTATAGTTTATCTCTAAATATGTTGTTCGATTTTCCTATGTATTGATATAAAGTTATCATGAATTCACATAAGCAATACTCAAGTATTCTGGAGTGTTCTAGAAGTGCCTGAATTTTAAAGCAGCAAAGCTTACCTTGAAGCCTCAAAGCTGCTTTGATCAGAGAGATTGAGAAAACTTTAGGGCTAGGTTGGGCCAGAAACTTCTGATTACAACTTTTCTAGTCTACTCTGTTCACAGGTACAGTGGTTGAGAAACAAAGCTGGATTGCAAATGATAAGGGGTAGGCTGTGAGGGTAGGGGAAGCCTTTACCCACCACAGTCCTCAGTGGCTAGTGTGGTGTCCCTGGGAATAAACTATGTCCTCATAGTATGGTTCTGGAAGTGTTTGCAGGCTGGCCCTTGAGAGATGTCAAGCAAGTTCAGTTTGTTCTGAATGGGAACCAAGATGGTTCTGGACTCTAACAAGTATCATCAAATCCCTGCCTTTGACTTTGAAAACCACAGTGTGACAGCTCTAACACTTGGCTGACAGCAAAAACACCTTAAAATTCCTTTGTCGGTTTTACGGATAAGGGGGTTGTTTAAGGTTCATTATGCACTGTTCTCACAAATTAAATAGTTGTCATTCTCTTTGCTCTTAAAAGTTGCGCAACAACAGCTTTTGTCCTCCAAGAGGTCAACGTAATTGCTAATGGAGCAACAGTCCCCTTATGAACACACAGCTCTGTAAGCAGCAATAAACAGAAGGTCATTGGCTATCGGCCATTTCCTCCAAAAACCAATGCACAAACTCTTGGAGAAATTGATTTTTATCAACTACAATGAGTTTTTTTTTCAGTGCAGCTATAAAAAGGCATAAATAAATAACAATTAGAACATTTGTAGAGTTGGGGGCTGGGATAAGTGTGGAGGGGTATGGAGGTCACTGTCAGCATCTGTCATCAGTGTTTGGGATGGGAAAGCTGATGCTTTGGGTACCTATTTTAATCTCCTCTTCTATGGACACGCACTAGAAGTCTAACTCTCATCTATCTCAGATGAGTCCTTGTTAAAGGCAGCCATACTTATTTACCCCAGTGGCAGTGAAGATGGACCTTCTTTCCCTACTGATGCAAACCATGAGTGTTTTTATACTTCTGGAACATGAACCCAGGCCTTTCTGTATGCCAAGTGGGTACTCTGTTCCCAGCCCCTTTTGACTTCTTGTTTTGAGACAAGCTTTGAGCTTGCAGTGCTCTTGCCCCTGTTTCACAGGTAGCTGAACTGATAGACAGACCTGTGTCTCAGCCCAGGACTGACCTCAGACTGAGACATCCCACTTCAATCTGTTGAGTGGGTTTCACAGGTGTTCCTTCATGTCAGCATGAAAACACTTCTAAAAAATTATTGACTTTTACTGTTTGTGAAAATGAATTTTTAAAACAGGAGTTTGTAGGTAGTCCCCTTCCTATGGAAAACCAGAAAAGACATAAGATGGGAAAATGGAAGGAAGGAAGAAAAGAAGGACGGAAACAGACAGATATGCAGACACACACATCTAAACAGTTTCCTCTCAGCTAGAACAGAAAAGTGAAAGTACAGTTCTTTTTTTTCATTCTAGATTTTAATCTTTATTCTTTTCATAACTGATATAAGAATTATTTCAAAGTAAGATTTTGATGTTTGTTTTTCTATCTATCGCCATATTTACATTTTAGAAATTGATTTTTCTGGAAGGAGGAAAGGGAAGAATGGAAGCGATACAATTCTATCTTCATCAAAACATTATTTATGTGTAAACATTTATCTTCTTTGATTTAATATTTTTCACCTTTACTTGTGTGTGTTGTGCCTGGGCCTGAGTGCCATGGCAGGCATGCCGAGGCAAGAGGACAACTTCTAGGGTCAGTTCTCTCCAACCATGTGGATCTTAGGAAGGAAACTCAGAACCCTGGTCTCCAGCCTTGGCCACAAGCTCCTTTTCCCACTGAGCCATCTCACTGGCCCCTATTTTCCCACCACCACAATATATACACAAGGTTCTGCGGAAAAAACACTGAGTATATTTACCATGTTGTGTGGTTATCATGGCTAATTCCAGAACATGTTCGTCGCCAACATACCCCCCCCAAATCTAACCCCTACCTAAACACTACAATGACTGTGGACCCATGAAACTGGAAGGAGGTGCTAAATCCAGAGGGATGAAGAGGGTCTCCAGACACCACCTGAGCCTCTAGTATTAGAAACCATTTAAACCAGCAGTTCTTAATCTGTGAGCCATAACCTCTTTGGGGGCTGATTATCAGATATCTTGCATGTCAGATATTTACATAATGACTCATAACAGCAAAATTACAGTTATGAAGTAATAACAAAATAATTTTATGGTTTGGAGGGGTCACCACAACATGAGGAATTATATTAAAGGCTGAACAAGGAAGACTGAGATACACTGATTTAAGTGAAGTAATAGGATTTAAGGCAGACATATATTTTTAGGTGAAGCACTCTTTCTGTCTCTTTGAGTGTCTGTCTGTCTCTCCCCCCATATGTACATGTGTGTGTGCATTTGCCTCTGTGTCAGACACACAATGTAAATTTCTTTACAATGTGAATTAAGAGCTAATTTAATTTTCTTTGCTCTTTAAAGGGAAAATAGAATAATCTATCTATTTGCTTTTCAAGTTAGTAATGGGAAATTAGTTCTAGTTCAATTAACTTAATAGCTGGCAGAAGCATATTTCCATCGCATCTTGTCCAATTGAAGGAGAGTCCCAAGAAGGCTGTCTGTCTGGATGGGAAGAAAACAAACACCAGGAGTCAGGGGCAATCTCAGTGCAGAGGACATTGCTTTCTCCTCTGAGATCTGTCAGTGTGGAGCTTGAGGCATGCTAGGCACTCCTGGACTTCAGCAGAGTGGAACGATGTGCTATCTTTTGACATGTTAACATAAAAGACCCTGTTATGGTTTTAGTCTTGATGTAAATCAGAGCTCCATTTCCATCTTACTTTCTCTGTAGTTTACCAGAAAATACCAGCATTGAATAAGAGGTACTGTGAGGGAATCACTCCCACAGTGGTATTTCTTTGCCACTGTCTAGTGCAACATTGCATATGCTTTTCCTGGCATGTGTGTTCACAAGGACAATCTGGGGTCCACAATCTAACAGAATCTGTCCCAGCCCCCAAAAACATGAAGGACAAATCCAGTGAACTGAACCATCGGTAATCTCTATATTGGGTTCCAAATCCTACAACCTTCCAGGAGAGCTAAGAACCTGACATCTCAAGATGAGCCAATGTGCCATCCAAGCATTAGCCATTGTCCATTGTGTGGACAAGTTATCTAGTGCCTTGTTCCCTTTTAAGAGGCATCATTGTTCTTTGAAGAACAAATAATTTTTTGTGTTTCTTCAAACGAAGCCATATCTCTGCTAAGTAGACTTTCTAGACCTTATACACACCTGTACATACACATCATCTTACTCAGGAGCACACATGAGTATGTGAATACATTCTGTGTTAGTTTGTTTTTTATTGCTGTGATATAACACTATGACCAAAAGCAAGTTGTAGAGAAAAGGGTCTATTTGGATGACACTTCCACATCCTAATCCACCTTGAAGGAAGTTGGAACTCAAGGCAGGAAGAGATGTGAATCCAGGGAAGAGTCCTGCTGAGTGTCTTTTTCTTTATGCCTTGCCCTACCAGGAACACCTGCCTAGGAACATCACCACCCACAGTGAGTTGGGCTTTTCCACATCAATCATCGATCATGGAAGTATCCTGCTTGGTTTTTAGCCTGGCAACTGGACTCACTTTCTCAACTGAGGTTTCCTCTTCCCAGATGACGCCAGCTTCTGTCGCAGCCACAAACAAATAAACAAGCAAACAAACAAACAAATCAGCAATAAAAACCCATCTAACCAGCACACAAGCTTATACCACTAATAATAATTCAGAATCCATGCAGATGATGGCTAAGGATTCACATAAGATTGAGAGAGACATTTATGTATAACACAAGGCCTCTTCCATGCACATAAAAGCTGCAGAAAGTAGGAAAAGATTTTCTCAAAAAAACTGAGACCCTGTCTTCACATCTGTGCAAATACATGTCCAGGAAGGAAAAACAACAGTATGAAACTGAGAGGGCTGATAACTGAGTTTGATGAGGTACATGATGTAAAATGACCAAATAATAAATAAAATATATATATAAATAATTTTTATCCTTAGTTCTAAAATACCATAGGATGTGTAAAGCCTCATTAGTATCAATGAGTAAAATTGTTTCACGGTCCCCTGGAGCACACATTTTAGCCACCCTTACTATGACTGAACAGCACAAAATAACTTACCACAGACAGAAATGTCCTGGCTTCCACTTCCAGTAGTCAGAAAGTCCAGGGCTAATATGTTAATGTCTCATGAGACCATGTTGAGGTGTCAACATATGGAAGATACAAAAAAAAGATGACTCACAGTGAAAAACGTGGACTCATGTAGCAATGAAATCATCCTTACCATCACAAGCTAATCCCCACAATCATGAAGTCATTCTCTCCACCCTTAAAGCCTGACCACCTTTCTTGAGGCTCACTTTCTCACCTCTGCTACAGTAAGCACAAGTTTCTACTCCACAATTTTGAGAGACACATTCAAACCACAGAGAGTACCCAGTGAGTCCCACCTTGGACAGAGCAAAGCCCCCGAAGATACATCATATCTAGTACAATGGCCAATCTTGGTTGTCAACTTGACAACATGTGGAATCAGCCAAATCCAGGCAACTAAACACTTCTGTGAGGTATTTTCCTGACTGGATTATTTGAGAAGGGAAGATGCACCCAACATCTGGGCCACACCTTCCAAGGGCAGCCCACATAAAGGGAAGTTGGAAGAATGAAGCTTTTGCTTTTGGCCTGCTTGACTGGGAAGTTCATCTAACCTGTTGCTGAGACATTCCTTCACGGTGTTAAAACTCACTCCTTTGGAATTCCAATATGGACTGAAGACAGCAGCTCTCTTCTGGACTCCAGCATCTGACTAGGGTTTCTGAGATATCCAATATTATGGACTGAAAAACATCTTGGCTTTGCTATCAGGAGACAGCCAGTGTTGGGCTACTTGAACTACAGCATATAAGTCACCTTAGAAAACCCTCCTTTATTATAAATAATGTGTAGTAATCTTATATATAATATATTAAAACAACATGTATACAGCATCATATAATACACACACACATATTTCTGTTTCTGTAGAGAATCCTCAGTTTAGGACTGCACAATCATAGTTTTAATGCAGTGCTCCAATCTCCCATAGGGAACACACACTTGTGGGCATGTTCTTTTTCCCTACCGTTTCATTAAATTCTGCCCTAGCTGTAGTATTTCCATTGCATCACTGGGAAAAAAAAAAGACAACTAAGGGCCACTTTCCAGCTGCTGGGATTTAGAACTAGTGGGCTACTTCGGTAAATGTTCTGGATTTTTACTGTCAATCTAACCCAAGGACCCCTACATCCTGTATAACCCCCCCCCAATCTGATTTATTTTATTTGCCCTACTTTTAGTAACTTGTTTTCAATATTGTTTAACTTCTTATATTTTCTCAAAGACAAAGCTGAGTGATGTGCCTCAGACTGAGCTGAGTGACTTAAATCTTCAATCCAGTCAATACATGCACTAAGCTCCAAGAATGTGCCAAATTAAGACTCAACTAAGGGATTCAGCAGGGTAGATGAAAGTGCTGACTTACACAGGACTTCTAAGCTGCACCCTGCTAAAAACAAGTTGTTACTCTCACATCTCAGTTATCTAAAATCAAGGACAAATTTGAAATGTACCTAATGGAGGCTTACACATGATGGGCAGAGACAATGTCATGCTGGAGCATTGTATGAGATTTCAGACCCATTTGAACCAGAAGTTAAGACCTTGCCTGTGGTGGCTTTTATTCCCCAAAGAAATGAATCAGATGCTTGTATTAATTTCATACTGTTTGGCCTATGTCTTAGACACATTACTAGCTAGCTTTTTCATCTTAATTCAAGCCATTTCTGGTAAGCTAGCTGCCATGTGGCCTGGCCCATGGCTCACCTGGATTCCTTCTACCTATCTCTACTCTGATCCTCCACGCACTTTTAAGGTGCTCCACATAGGCCAAACCAGTTACTTTATTTACAGCATACAGAGAGCATTTCCACCACAGTGAAGGGTTGCCAAAAAGTCCTGGGATGGAAGCAGAATACTTAGTATAGTGTTGTCCATTACACTACTTTGTTTTTTTTTTTTTTTTGTATTGTTGGAGATGAGAAGAAAAAGGAACACTTTCTGCTATAGTCCTGTGTTATTTATGCGCAGACTGCATCACTGCTGAACTCAGAGGAAATCTGGCTCCTCAGTCCTCATTCTTTAAGTATCAGCTCACATATCTTTTCAGTGACACTCCAGGTTGAGTGGTGTATACACTGAGCTGATGAGAAAAAGTCCAGAAGCTTAGTGAGAAGATGGGAAAGGACAGGAATCAGCAATTCACACTAACGAAAATTGTAGTCATCAGTTAATATCGATTGCACAAAGTCTATTTTGCAATATAATAAAAAGCCTGAGCTGGATATTGGGGAAGAGATGAAATATCAGAGAGACAGAGAAACAAGCCACAGCCACTTCTTACCAAGCCAACTCCTCAGGCGTGTTCCCAGGAATCCTCTGACTGCAAACTTCAAGGGAAGTGGCGGCCAGAGAAGCTGAACTCTTTTCTTTTCTCTCTTTGCCCAGCTGGTTCAATTTTCCTAGAGCTCGGATTAAAGGTGCGTGTCACCTCTGCCTAGCTCTGTTCAGCCTGAACTCACAGAGATCCAGAGGATTCCTGCTTTCTGAGAACTGGGATTAATGTTCTGGTTCAGCACTCTCTGAACATCATGGCTTGGTACTGTAGGTAGCTCCGTCCTCTAATATTCCAGACTATTTTTATTAAATATTCAATATGTCAGCACATATCTATCACTCAGCAAGATGTAATAAGCAGCTTACATCCCCATATGATCTAGGACAAGACAGACGGGCATTGCTGACACCTGCATGGCATTATCTCTCTGAGATATGTTTCTGAAAATGCTGAGTGTCCAAACCTTTTGCTCTAGGAACTACATTTAAGTTCCTTTTATTATAATTGTGAAATTTGAGCATGTGGAACAGCCTCTACATAGAAGTCAGAGGAGAGTTTGCAGAGTCCGTTCTCCCCATTCAAGTTTATGTGGTTTTGGGAACTGAGTTCTGGACTCCAGATTTGCAGGTCATCTGCCTTTACCTACTGAACAATCTCACCAGCTCTGTGAGAACCTATCATACTCTAGTAAAACCATCCCAGATTTAAAATATTTGTAAAATAATATTTTAAAATAGTTTAGAGTATCTAAGATATATAAATATTGTTCTTCTCTCTATGTATCCTTATCTCCTCTCTCTTATAAGTATTCATTATTTGTTCGGTAACAGAGTATGGTCATCTATGTTGGTTCCATATCTTTGTTTTGTGAATACTGTTTCAGTGAACATGGGCATGTGATGATACACTCCAGGATGCACACTCAAGTGAATATCTGGTGTTTGTTGGTATGAAGTTTGGTCACATGGGCATGGAAATCAAATATTGTTACAACCTTGTTCTGTGGTCAGGTGGGCTCTATCCCTTTATGCTTTTAAAGAAGCATTAAGAGGAGGGAAATTAATTCCACTGTGCAATCACTTCATAATTATAAGTATTTAAACTGTCTTACTGTATGCCTACCCCACATTCATGTAGTTTATTGCAGTCAGGCATGCTTCATTATTCCTGGAGGTTCTGAGACACTTTAGGAACAAGCATGGAAAACTGGCCATTAACTTTAAATATATTTCAGGCTATCAAAGGACATAGGCTGGAAGAATTGGGCTTTGTAAGTCTACCTTTGACAGACATACATACCCTTCACCAGCCATCTGTATGTGGTCATAGTGAGTAAATTGTTAGATTTGTCACTTGTGATGGAAGTGCCATTGGAAGGAAGACATACAATAAGAGTGTCTCTGACCCTGTTTGCCTTTGGGACCCTTTTCCTCTTCCTGGGTTGCCTTGTCCAGCCTTGATATGAGGGTTTGTGCCTAGTCTTCCTGCATCTTGTGATGCCCTGTTGGGTTGGTGTCACCGGGAGGCCTCCTCTTTTTTGATGGAAAGAGGAGCAGTTAGACATAGAGGAGAAAGGAGGTAGGGAAGGACTTGGAGGCGGGGAAGGAGGGGAGGCTGTGACTGGGATTTATTTATTAAATAAGAGAAGGATGGATTTAAAAAAATAAAAATAAAATTTCCCTTTCTTTTGTTGTTTTTTCAGATAAACTCCAATATTATATTTAAATTAGAAACAAAGAGCATAGGCATTTGTATGAAGAAACTTCCATCCCAGTTCTCAAAATCAGGACTCATATATTTTGAAATTTTACCTGTGTTTGAAAAAAGTTGCAGAGAAGAAAAATGATCAGATGTGGTGAGAGGGGGAAGAGACCTTCAATAAGGATATACAGGGATGAAAAAAAAATTCAGAGGGAAAGCTGAACACAAAGAAGATATATGTGTAGTAATCTTATTTGCATTTCCACCCTTGATAAGCCATGCTTATGATTATTATCCTCTGTATAGTTATTGTTAACTCTTCGGCATTTTTAAATTCTTTTTACTGTTTTTTTTGATAAATACAAAATAAAGAAGGAAAAAAAAAAGAAAAAAGAAAAATAAAAAGAGATTGAAAGAGTAATAACTTTCCAGAAACAATAAAGAAGAGTGTGCAAATGTAGTATCCAAGAAAAGAAAAATAAATAAGGAAAAATATGACTAAGTAATTTGTGTTGCTGTGAAATAAAAGTTGAATTTATCATGTTTATTTTTGAGAGCTTGAATACAAATTCTTTCCTCTAATCCTGCCTCTTAAGATTTCAGAAAAACATCTGAATATATAATCAGGAACTGATTTATATAAACATAAAACTCATTATTAAAGCATTCAGACCATAAAAATCAGCTGATTTTGAATGCCTCTGACAGGAGCCCACAAGCTTGACAGCATTTCCAAAGAGCTGGTGTACAGGACCGGACTCTACCCACAGGAGATGAGAACAGTGCCCTGTAGCAACTGCAATTGGGCTCTATTTCAGGGGACTCATGTTTGTGTGCAGAGCAAAAGTTCTGATTTCATAAATATATGATTTTAGCATTCTGTATTGTCATGTCTCTCAAATCTTTCTTAAGAAAGCAAGTCTTTGAGCACAGCATGTGTATGTCAATGTCATCCACAATAGGATAGGAAGAAAGCCTTGCAGAATAAAGGTTAATTTTAACCACGGTTGCAACTTTACTTTTTTCTCTGTTGACACCAGTGATCAGGTATGATCTCATCTGCATGTCTGGCATTTCTCAGCATGAATTTCTTTACTCGCTAATTGGGTCTCTTTGGTCACTGGCTTAAGATTATTTCCTTTTGATGCATGCAGAAACAAAACTGAGCCACCATGAATTCTTGTTTTTGTGCTCCAGGGAGATTTACCCCTTTTGTGTTTGAAGAAGCCTTAAAATGAGAGGCAAGGGTTAAATACATTGGAGTAGAATAAGAGCAGATCACACTGTTCTGTTGTGGGGTGCTCTCCCCAGCAGAATGTCAGGAGCTTCGGGGAAAATAAACACAAAAACAAAATCAACTTTTCAAGTTCCTCCCTCCTCCCTCCACCCTCCTCCCTCCACCTTCCTCCCTCCACCCTCCTCCCTCCTCCCTCCTTCCTCCTCTGCTCTCCTGACGTGTCCCCTTTTATTTCATCTTCCTTGTTTTTGGCTGCCACATTGCAATGTGTCCACAAGTCAAAAAAAAAAATCCTTCTTCTAACTCTGGTTTCCTCTGGTGCCAAAGTCCCCTTCAGTTTTTAGCCACACATCATTTGCTTGTAAACCTACCTTTTCCTGAGACAGAACTTATTTTGGAATGCTGTTTGCTACTGACAGTCTAACTCAGAGGATTCATCTTTTGGAATTCTCTCAAATGTTCTTTTATGTTTATGAACCTCCCAGTACAACCCTTGCTGCTTGAGATTTGGAAATTCTGAGTGGGACATGAATGTAATCAAAGGAGCCCTTAGAGACTCGTGGAAGAAGGGTGGTGGTGGCCAATAAGGTAGAATTGGGAGCAAGGCAGCTAAGAGACAAGAAATGCACATAGCTTCCAGGAAGTGAAGAGGCCAAGACTGATTGTCCTTATGCACCTCCAAAAGGAACCTTGATTTCAGCCTCTGAGGGGTTCACCCTGACCTCTGAAAGTCAAAAGTCACTGTTGCTTTAAGGCAACAAATGAGGGAGTGGTTCGCAGCTTTAGGAAACAGGGGAGGTAGAAGCTGCTGATCCAAAGATGCCCTGGTTTGGGATGTGCACTTAGCAGGCACTTCAAACTTCTGAGTGTGGATCCTGCTTCAGGGGTTGGATCTTCACTCCATGAGACCCTCAGGTTTCATTGCTTAGAATGCTTGTTTCCCACTCAATCCATCTTTTTAGTTGAATTCTGTTTCACCTCCTTCTTCATAGACCTTTTGTGTTTCTAACACTGTCTACTCCACAGTTCTGATCAATCCACTGAACATAAAATCTCATCTTTCAGCCATGTGCCAGTTATCACTGTGACATTGGCCAGTTACAGTGTCACCTTGTTTCACAGTTCAAGTTGTCTGACCAGTTCCTTCAAAGCAAGACTTTGCTCTGTGAATCTAACCACAGTAGAGTAGGGAAGATGGTTCACAAGCAAAGTGCTTAATTTGTGAGCAAAAGAGCTGAGTCTGACCCCTAGAAAGCATGTAGAAGGCCAGATTTGTTTATATATGCCAGTACTCTCAGAACTGAAGAGGCTGAGACAGGAGGAAGCTGTCAACCAACTTCCCACTATTGGTAAACCCCAGCACAATGAGACACCATTTCAAAAAGGGAGTTAAGGGTTAAGGGTATTCATGAAAATGAACCAGATTGTTCCTTCTTACACACATGAACACACACACACACACACACACACACACAACCATGCCTATGTTTACACTCTTGAATGTATGCATACATACAGACTCATTACAGCTAAGCACAATGGCAGCAATCCTGGAGGCAGCAATGACCAAAGGCTTCCTCTGCAGAGCAAGTGCTCCATCCTCTCTTGTCTTAAATGATCCCTCAAGTCAGGCTTGTGATTCCTATCTGCATGGGCTCCTCTAATGTCTTTTCATTGTTTGCCTGAGTGGTTTTTTTTTTTGTTTTTTTTTTTGTTTTTTTTTTTTTTAATTCTGGCCAAAATGTCTCTTGGGTGATGTTAGCCTGGACCTTGTCTACCCTGAGGAGACTCAGATGTGCATGTGTGTGCTACATAAAAAGGTGCTCATTGACTTTTTTGTATTATCTGGGGTGCATGAAAAGATAATAGTGACCAAGGGCGTTGCGATGGCCAGAGCTCACATGCTTTGTTGAATTATCCAGCTCAGGGTAACCTGCACTGGGGTCTTCATTTTCTAGCCTTATAAAAGAGCAAACTCCAAAACATTCTCATGAAAAGAGATACACAAATCCAAGTTTCTCTTGAACCCCTGGTTCTTAGTGTCTTTCTCTTTTGAGATTCATAATTCTCCTGTAATATATTAGAAAGTCTTTCAAACAACTTTTCAATCCCCATTTCTTATTATCTAGATGACAAAGGGAAGCCATGAGTTCCCACTAGGGTTGACTATAATCTTTACCTGTATAGTTACACTTTCTATAAGCTAGAAATACACAGATAATCTGAGTGGTTTTATCCTTGCCCTCTCCACTGTTGACAGAACATTTCAGAGCACAACAATTCTCCTTTTTGACTTTTAGTCATTGTTATTACTGTGAGGCAGCTGAAATTGAGAGTGAAAAACATGTTGAAAATCTATGATCCAAATAACACCAGCTTTTCCTCCATCCTATAAATGGTGCTTTTATGAGTGATTCAAAATTGGAAAGTGGGAATTTGATGACCCCTTCAACTGCTGTTGATTTAAATAATAGAATTGGAAATGGGCATCAACTCATAGCAGCTGTGATTACCTGAAAAAGACCGCATAAGATCAAAGCAGTCAAATGCCACCATAGATTGGGAAGGGCCCTGGAAGCCAAACCTTCATTAAGGAGCTATTAACACGTGATGGATACTGAAGAGAGGAAAGTAACTCTTCTTTGGAGATGTGTCTAAATATGCTCCTCATGCCCCACTGGGTGATCACACGCCCATGTGCATATGGGCAACACTCACTGGACTGAGGTGGGGACTGTTATTAAAAAAAACAAAAAATAGAAAACATAAAAATGGGAGGGACTTAGAGTGATGGGCATTTTGGGGAGTTGGAGGGAGATAGTGATGAATAAATGTGGTCAATATACATGTATACATGAATGAAACTTTCAAAGAATAAAAATTATTAATTTTCAAAAACTACAGACTGTCTTTTTACCTTCTAAACCTACTAGCCGGAATTATGAATACTATGAGAAGTTCATGGTTTTCTAGCCTTGTCTATGGAGAAATCCTTGGTATGACAATTAAAAAGACATTGAGAGTGAACGTTTTGGGGAAATTTGGAGTTTGTGAGCATTGAGTTGAAGAGGGGGCTGCTAAAATTTGCACAGCTGTCATTCATTAAAGAATAACATGCTGAGAAGAGAGTTAAGAGTATAGCCTTTGTTATTGTTCTTGTGAATGGAAAGCAAGGGCAGGGGAGATGGGTAAGTGGTCACAGAAAATAGAATATGGGTATGCAGATTCTGAAGTAGTTGTATCACATGTCCAGCCTACTTCCTTGGAAGGAGTGACAGCTACAGTAATGGGTTCTAGAGAATGTCTGCTTGATGGTCCATGGATCCTATACATTTCTATGTTACAAACAGAGAGAGAATTAAAATGACCAACCTCAAGGTACAGAGGTTGTATTGAATTATATGATGGGATTAATACAATCAACTGAAATATCAAAGTGGAGGCAGGAAGGGACACCGCTTGGCAGGTGCCACAGTGACAGGAGGTGGGTAAGATCCTAAAGGCTGAGAAAGACTATGCCTTTTGGCTTGGAAGATATAGAAAATGTCAGCCAATGAACACTAGTGGCCTCCAAGACTTAAGATTAGCCCTCGTCTGGCCATCACCAAGAGCATGGAGAGCTCAGCCATATCCCAAGGAGTGGGATTCTGTCAACCACCATGCTAACTTGGAGATGACAGAAACATCCTTCCCTAGAGCCTCTAGGATTCTGACATCACGAGTAACCACATGAATGAGACCCATGCCAGATTTCTGACCTGAAGTGCCATGTTGACTAGAATCATATACTGAACCACTGTGTATTGCACAAATTCTGTTTGGCATCATAATAAAAACCCAGAGCCAGATACTGGGGAAAAGCTGAAATACCACACAGACACAAAACAGATTACCAACACGTCAAGCTGAATGAAGTAAGGCTTATCTTCGTAAGTCTTCAGCCTGTCTGAGAGCAAGTCCAAAAAGGGACAAACTGCTGCCTTCTCATTGTATTTCTTTCACCTGCCCAGCTATTTTACTTCCTGGTTCAACATTCCTAAAGCTAAGAAAAAAGGTGGCTGCCATCACCACCTGACTCTATTTGGCTTTGAACGTGATCCTTTGGATCTCTGCCACTCATTAAAGGTATGCGTCATCACTCACTAACCTTCATGGCTTGGCTCTGTCCTCTGATATTTGGAGCTATTTTTTATTAAATATATATCACCACACCTGAGGGAGTTGTTCAGTCCTTTCAGGGTGCACCTGGGAGTCTGTGTTCCCACAGTAAGGCATCTTGGCTGTGATGACTGTATGCTGATGATGAAGAAAAAGGGATTCATCTGTCTATAATTTTCTGACTGAGGGTGGTTCTAATGGTTTGAATTCATGGGCTTTTGTCACATCTGTTTCCTAATAGTAAATTAAAGTTGCTACAAAACCTATCTTTGGGTAGGCAGAGCAATGGCATAGCTAAGTGACTATGCAGTGAGAAATAATATCCATTTGGGCTCAGGAATAATGTTTTATCACTTTCCTTTGTTATTTTGCTGTTAAAATGACATTTTAGAATAACACAGCAATTGTTTCTTGTGTTTTGTATTTTGCAATAAAGACTATGAATCTCAAAACTCTCTCTCTCTCTCTTTCTCTCTTCAGTGACAGATCTCTGAATTAGTGAAATGGTACCTTTTTTTTTTTTTTTACATCCAGTATGCTTCCAGGTCTTTCTGAGTGCTGCTATAAGCTCCTGATTCTCTGCACCCCCTACCTGAGTTCATGTTTCAATCCCTTTACCTTTTGTCTGGCTTATGGCAGGATAACTTATTCCATAGAGACTCACATTTTTCTGTCCACAGACAGCAATTATTTTCTGAGATAGCCAAGAATAGCCCCACAAAATCCGTCAAGGAAGCACATAGGGAGAGATTTTGATCTTAAAGACTAGAGCCTGGTAGAATTTTCTGTTCACCATTGTAATCCTGTTTCCTGTTTCCTCTGCTTTTTTGGACATGCCACCATTTTTTTGACATTCAGATTTGTCTTGCTTACTGCAATCTTCACTTCATATTTCTGGGAAGGTTCTAGAAACTTTGAACCCAAACTTTGCCTATGAAATTTCTACAATATATGACTCATTTTAAAACTGTTGACCTCAACCACTTATAAATATAAAATTTCTTACTGGAAGATGACCAGAGGCCTTATGACCCTATTCATCTCCCTCCATAATAACCATAAAAAACATGTATATTTTTATTATTTGTGGTTTTGTCTTATACTGAGTATTGTTTACTTAAAGTCATACAGCCTATAACCTTGAACAATATTCTTTCACTCAGTAATGCACATCAAATGCTTTTCCATACCTTTTTTGCTAAACAATAATTAATTTGTTATTTTTATGTCATTGATAAACAAAATGAAATATTTAATAATTATATTTTAGTTTTATTTTGATTTTTATTTTATAATTTTAAGCATTTTGATTTTACACTATGGCTTGCTAAAAATTTTTATAAAACTTTTAAGTGTTATTTTATTATTATTATTATTATTATTATTACTGTGTTTCAAGACAGGGTTTCTTTTTTTCCCAGTATTCTAACTTTAATAATGTGTACAAATTGAGGATCCGGGCATTAACCCAAAAACCTATGAAAACCTGATCTTTGACAAAGAGGTCCAAAATATTCAATGGAAAAGAGATAGTATCTTTAACAAATGGTGTTGGCATAGCTGGTGGGTAGTGTGTAGAAAAATGCAAACAGATCCGAGCCTGTCACCATGTACAAAACTCAAATCCAAGTGGATCAAAGATCTCAACATAAACCAAGCCACTCTAAACATGATAGAAAAGAAAGTGGGAAATACCCTCCAACAAATTGTAATAGGTGACCACTTCCTAAATATAACACCAGTGGCACAGACACTAAGAACAACAATCAATACATGGGGCCTCATGAAACTGAGAAGCTTCTATAAAGCCAAGGACACTGTCAATAGGACAAAACGACAGCCTGCAGAATGGGAAAAGATTTTCACCAACCCTACAAGTGACAGAGGACTGATCTCTAAGATATATAAAGAACTCAAGAAAGTAGAGCCCAAAACCTTGAATAACCCAATCAAAAAATGGGGTTCAGAACTAAAAAGGGAATTCTCAGCAGAAGAAATACAAATGGCTGAAAGGCACCTGAAAAAGTGCTCATTATCTTTAGACATCAGAGAAATGCAAATCAAAACAACTTTGAGATACCACCTTACATCTGTCAGATTGGCTAAGATAAAAGACACAGAGGACAGCCTATGCTGGAGAGGTTGAGGAGGAACGGGAACACTGCTCCATTGTTGGTGGGAGTGTCTGCTTGTTCAGCCACTCTGGAATGCAGTATGGCGGCTTCTCAGAATACTGGGAATCAATCTCCACAAGGATCCAGCAATACCACTTCTGGGTGTACACACTAAAGAAGCACATTCACACTCCAAAGGCATTAACTCAACTATGTTCATAGCAGCAGTATTTGTAATAGCAAGAACCTGGAAGCAACCTAGATGCCCCTCAACTGAAGAATGGATTAACAAACTGTAGTTTATCTACACAATGGAGAGCTACTCAGCAGTAAGGAAAAATGATATCCTAAAATTTGCAGGCAAATGGATGGACTTGGAGAATATCCTCCTGAGCGAGGTATCACAAACCCAGAAAGATAAGCAGAGGATGTACTCACTCATTAGTGGACTCTAAACAACAAAGCAAAAAGCAAAGCATGTCCAAGCTGCAAACCACAACCACTGAACAGCTTGGGATCTGATACACCTTGGACTGGCACCTTGGATTCCACTCTCTCTAGAGGAACACCTCACTCACTCTTGATGTTGGGGTGAGGAAACTGAATCTGCCAGGAGTGGTTGCTGAACTAAGGCATATTGGGACATTGGGACTTTGGGAACTTGGGACCTCATGCCCTTGCTGGGGAGAAGATGGGGAGATGTGGAGAAGAGAGGGTGACTAGAGCGGGTGGAAGGGGGAAGGGACCTTGAACAAGGACATGCATGGATAGAAAATCTTACCTTATTTATAATAATTGCCTGCTTGGGGAATACAAATTTCTCCTTAAAAAATTAAAACAGGAGATTCTCTTAGTTATTTAGAATACAAAATAGGTCAATAAAATATTAGACCCCAAAAATTGCAAATCAGGGGAAATACACTGGAGACTCTTAATGATTTCCAAAGATGGCTAGAAGACATTTCCAATTCATGAACCAGTATTGGGATAAAAAATTATGAAACAGATAGTTTGTTCAAAACTTTAAATGATGACATCAACTTAAATAGTCTGAAAGACTTGTCAACTGAAACTGAGAGAGAATTGGCTTTGGTGGAAAAAAATTACAGGATGCACATGTGGATCATATAGATCCAGACCTTAATTGTATTCTGGTTATTTTACCCTCTAAGCATTTTCCTACTGGAATTTTAATGCAAATGGGAAATATTATATTGAAATGGTTATTTCTACCATGTAAACTGAGTAAAAAAAATAAAGACATATGTAGAAAAGATTTCTGATTTGATTTTTAAAGAAAAATTAAAACTTAAATGGACCCAGCAGAAATTGTTGTACCTTTAACAAATGAAGAAATTGACCAGTTATGGGCAGAAAGTGAGTTTGGCAAAGAACTGTCAGTAATATTTTGGGAGAGATTAACAACAGTTATCTTCAAAGTGAAAGAATTGAATTTATACAGGGAACTATCTAGCTTCTTCCTCATGTTGTATGGAATATTCCAATTTCTGGAGCCTCTCACATTTTATACTGATGCAAAAAAAAATATCAGAAAAGGCAGGATACAAATCAGAAAATGGAAGTAAAGTGTCTCAAAGCCTTTATAATTCTGTTCAAAAGTCAGAATTATATGCTATCATGATGGTATTAATGGATTTTATAGAACCTCTTAACATAGTTATTGACTCTCAGTATGCAGAAAGAGTTGTTTTACACACTGAAACTGCCGAAATTGCAGACATTTTCCCTGATGAGTCAGAACTGACTTTATTCTTTACTGTTACAAAAAATAATTAGGAATAGAAATCACCCCTTATATAACAACTATCTAATTCCACACAAGTCTGCTAGGCCCTCTAGCACAAGGTAATGATGAAATTAATAAATTACTAATGGAAAATGTGCCAGAGCCCTCAGAGTTTCATTAAAATAATTACATCAAGAGCAAAAGTTTAAAAATGATTTCTCTATCACTTGACAATAAACCAAAGAAATTTTAAAGACATCACACTTGTTCCTTCTATATCCAAACTCCATGACCAGCAGGAAGTAATACTAAAGGCACACATAGAAATGAAATTTGGCACATGGATGTGTTTCATTTTACAGAATTTGAAAAATTAAGATATGTACATCATTTAATAGATACATTTCAAGATTTCAATGGGAAACTGCTTTGGGTTCAGAAAAGGCTGATTCTGTAATTATGCATTTTATAGAAGTTATGGTCATCATGAAAATACCTGTACAAATTAAATCTGACAGTACTTTAGCATATGTTTCTAGTAAAATAAAGCAAATTTTGTGTATTATGATATAAAGCATATTACAGTTATACTACACAATTCTACAGGATAAACAGTCACAGAGGGATAAAATAGAAATCTAAAGAATATGCTACATAAATGAAAAGGAGTAACAAAAACTCCCCAAAATAGTCTATACATAATTGCTATGGGACTATGTTCTAGTACATTATAAATATTTGTTCTTCCTACTGGTTTAATAAAAGGCTGATTGGCCAGAAGGCAGACAGGAAGTTTGCATGGGGCTACCCGACTAAAATTCTGGGAACAGAAAGAGCAGAAAGAGATGCCAGTAGATGCAGAGGAAAGAAGACAACCATACTGCTCTGAGAAAAGGTACCAAGCCACATGGCTAAACAGATTAATGGAAATAGATTGAGTTAAGATGAAAGAGCTAGCTAGCAATCTATCTGAGCCAAATAGTCAATCAGCATGAAATTAATATAAGCCTTTTTGTGATTATTTGGAGCAAAGCAGCTGCAGAGCTGCTAGTGGATCTGAACGTCTGGGCTAGGTTGGAAATTCAGGCCAGAAACTTTATATTACAAAGCTTTATTCACTTTGAATTTTGTCAATGCTAATGAAAAAAGAACAACAGCTGCTGAAAGTTATTGAACTATAGAAAAAAATGACTGAACTAAATCAGACTACTTCAAAGATATGCTGACCTCAGAATGGAAGCCAGGATATGTGCTACGTTGGGGAAGGGGTTTTGTTTTTGTTTCCTCGGGTGAAGAAATGATATGGATAGCATCAAAATAGATAAAGACTTGATCTGAACAGGAGAAACTTCTTGATAAAAAGAAATGATGGCCCATCCACCCATGTGACAATTCTTTAAGTTATAAAAAAAACTCAAGGGTTGGGCATGGTTTTGTTTCTGTCTTTACAGAATAGTAGAAATATTCTTCTTTAAAAAGTCAGAAGACCTTAGACATCTAGATGTCTAAAGCAGAAGGAAATGTTATCCAGAAAATAATTATAGTAAAGGAGTCTTGGACCTATTGGTACCAATATACTTTATGGGGTAAAATCTCATTGCTTAACATCTATATCTCTTCATTTGTAAGAAACATTGAAGTCCCAGTTCAATTATAAGTTAAAGCTGGCTTTGGACTTGGAGTGTGGCTTTCTCTTTTCCTAAACCCAAGCATACTTGTTAATGGAAAGTGCAAAATCTCTGTATCATATTAGAAGAGCTACCTGATATGGGACAGAAGAATAACTAAAGATAAGTGAATATGCTATTGTTACTAATCCTATGTTGTATAAATGTCTTTATCAAAATTTATAAGATTATATATGTGTATATATATTAAACTTTTTATGATGATATTGATATTCATATAGGTACTAACTAATTCTAGGGGGGGAAAAAAGGCTTTATCTGCCTTCCTGTACACAGTGTTGGGTTTTAGGCTCTTACTAGTTTTCTGCAGTGAACCACGACAAGGCCTAATTGCAACCTTTTAAGTATCCAAAATGAAGATTGGGCCCCAAAACAATGATTTCACATGGACTATGACAAAGCCAGTAGGCTGACAAACACCAACTAAAGATCAAATTTGGACTGCAAGCCGCTCAGGACAATTTTAAGGTGGCTAACTGAGATGAACCATCTTCACAGATTGCTCTAGCCAGGATCTGAGACAAGTCTTGCACTTTTCTGTTATGGAGAGACTGGACGACAAATGATACAGCTACTTATTTCAGGACTTGACAATTAACAAAATGTTTCTTTTCAGGATCCCCTAAAGAAAAGATGCTGTCTAGGGGTGACAGCATCTTTAGGGGATCTTTATTTCTGTCCAGTACTAAGTTATGTATAAAGGTAAAGGTGGCCATGATGCACCTGCTGCTATCAATCTGTTCCCATTCTTTATATCATTAAGTGAATCATGCACAGACAGAAAACATATATCATTAGAACCCAATCTTGTTGGCAATGTATTCACGTTGGGAGTTGTAATGCCAGTACCATTCAGCCAAACGCAACAGATGCTGCTGGAAAGTCACAAGTATCTAGTGAGTCATCCTGTAGGGGCTTCTGATGAGTACCATACCAGTCTTGTGGTTTGGGACAATAAGGAGCCAGGTAGTCAGAATATCTGACCTTCAGTTGTCACAGCTTCATTTTTAAAGACCTTGATAGTTGCTGAGACCCTGGACTGTCCAGCAAGGTTCTAATTTTTCTGCCCTGTAAGCAGAGTCTGTGTTTGCTGACACAGCTCCCTGTCATTTTGTAGACAGACAGCAGAATTGCACTTGACACCTGGTGGGAGGCTGTTACAATTTACCTGTACAATTCTGTCACCACCTATAACATTATTTTTTCTTCTGTCCTTGTGTGGGTAGACATGTCACATGCTTTCCAATCCTTGGGAACATCTCCCTCCTTGGGACTACCTGTATTCGAATAAGTTTCTTTCTTTTTTCTTTTTCTTTCTTTT
This sequence comes from Sigmodon hispidus, assembly GCA_004025045.1. Taxonomy (NCBI): domain Eukaryota; kingdom Metazoa; phylum Chordata; class Mammalia; order Rodentia; family Cricetidae; genus Sigmodon; species Sigmodon hispidus. The sequence goes on from PVIH01013550.1 coordinate 43,944, forward strand.
TTTTTAAAGCCATTCCTATTCCAAGGGTGCTTGTCAGGTAGTTGCTCAGATTGCTTTTCTGTGGAAGAAAAATCACTTGAATTAAAACCTCAGGTCACAGTGTCTGAATTAACTCTCTGAACATCATCATGTAGTACAAGTTGAGGAGGGTCCTTGGGTTCAAGAGCCTTGATGTAGGTATCTATTATGTGGTAGGTCCCAGGAGCTTACACTCTACTTGGTTCTTAAATGTGTAAGGCTTTTCACTATGTTGAGACTCTCTCTCTTTCTCTCTCTCTCTCTCTCTCTCTCTCTCTCTCTCTCTCTCTCTCTGTGTGTGTGTGTGAGAGAGAGAGAGAGAGAGAGAGAGAGAGAGAGAGAGAGAGTGCGTGTATGCATAATTTTATTTTCTCTAGAAAGTCTGAGTTCAGTACAGAGGACAGAGTAGTCATCCTTTATACTACTTCCTCTCAGGTATTTCCCCAAGGCCCATCAGCAGAGGCATCTTCTCTGCAAGCTGAAATCTTCCTTCTGAAGCCCAGACCTTTGTTACCCTGGTTTGCACACAACTTTTGCAGTTTTCTATCACCCTCAGCTCATTCTGCTTCAGTGTCTTATTGTTTTCTCCCCTCATAACCCCATGGAGTTCTTGTACTTCTCAGCAATCAAGGATGCTACTTCAGGGTGAATATCCTTCTATTTAGGGCTGGCAAAGTGCACCGCACTCCAAGCAGCCTGAAAAACCTTGCTTTCCCCCACACAGGGAAGGAGTAATACTTTTTCTTCATCAACTAAATTCATTGAATCTAGATCAGAAAAGAGAAACCACATAGGTCCTGAAAATAAAGCAGATGTGGGGCATTATTAAATATGCCCTGAACTTTTATAAGGCAAAGAGGAATGACCCAGGAAATAACAAATCTTGGACACCCAGTACCTCCAGAGCTCAGGCAGCAGCCTCAGGAGTTAGTCCTGGAAATTTCCTAGCAAGAGCCCAGATCTAAAGCTGACCTCTGTATCTCCCTCAGCACAATGTTTAGAGATGCTGGGCTCAGGACTGAAGCACATTTTCCAGCCACTTGCCTTCTGGTCTTATGATATCTCCATTAGTGAATCCTCAAAGGAAATGAGTGAGAAAATAGAGGTGAAGTAAGTCAGAGCCACAGTTCCAGCCTCACGCAGCTGGAAAACAACAGCAAAGAGTCCACTTCTAAGCTGCTCTGCTCCCAATGCTCTCTAACTTCCACCCTTCCTGTCTTAGCAACTACAGGCTTTGGGCTTAGAAGGTACCGTTATCCTTCATGCAAATGAGGGTTTCCCTATGAAGAAGATGGACCAGCCCAGAAGTCATTGATGTCCTTTTGAATGATGCTAATTCCCTGCTCCCTTAACTCTGGATCAACATTCTTCGCAAAGATCACACCAGAACTTACTCTAGAAAATAGGGGAAAGAAGGAGGCAATAGTAATAATCTGTGTGGTTTAATGACATGCTAGGACAGTTATGCTTGGATGTTACAACGTCACTGCTGCCATGCTGACCTGTGCTTTTGCACCAAGTATCCATATACACCCTCATGCACTCCCCTACATGTGCTCATGATGCATTTCTGTGCTCAGAATTCTTCTAATGAGACAGGATGTCTTAAATTTTCTCTTTGTCTCTCTCAGCATGTGTGTGTGTGTGTGTATGTGTGTGTGTGTGTGTGTGTGTGTTTTATGCACTTTTTGGTGCCCCACCAAGCTCCACCTTTATTTCTGAGGCAGTGTTTCTCACTGAGCCTGCAGCTCATTGGTTTGGCCCCAGCACGGGAGTTACAGGCAAACGCCTCCTTGAGTCTAGGCTCCAAACTGAGGTCCTAGTACTGGCTCTGTGAGTGCTTGCTGGTAGAGCTGTCCCTCTAGTCCATAATCATCTTTTTTAAAAGAAGGCAGGTTTTATTTTAAAAACAAATTCAAGATGTCTTGTTAAGATACTAGGCTGAGCAATTTACTTACCACTAGAAATAAGGTAGCAAGTGAACCATGAATTCACAGAAGGACAAGGCTTCCTAGTGACTAGCACCATTCTGTACAGCCAATATAGAGCCATGCTGAATTAGCACGGCCATAGACCACCTTTTCTCTGTAGAGTTGTGGCTGGGAGAGTTTAAGCCATTTCACTCTCATGAACCCTGAAAGGTTTGGTGTACTCACCTGACTGTATGCTGTCCACACATATTTGTTCAGCCCACCTGTCCCTCTGTCCCGCCTACTTATGTGTGTATGTGTGTGTGAATGAGAGAGAAAAAGAGAGGGAGAGGGAGAGGGAGAGGGAGAGGGAGAGGGAGAGGGAGGGAGGGAGAGAGAGAGAGAGAGAGAGAGAGAGAGAGAGAGAGAGAGAGAGAGAGAGCAAGCTAGGTTAGATTAGTGTTTGAATTAACAGACTCAGTCAAGCTGAGTCCTTTTCTCATAAGTGAGTAGGTGGGACACATTTAAACACAGAAAAGACAGGATCTCTGACTCCAGACTAAATACCAACAAATCCAAACGTCCAGTTCAACCTAACATCAGCTATTCTTTGGTCTCAAGCTAACCTACACAGTCAATCCCTCATTGGTTAGCAGCTCTGTCTCATCAGCTCTCATGACTGCATGAGCCAAAGAATACATACTCTCCACACTCCCCCTTTACACACACACACACAGAGACACACACAGACACACACAGACACATACACACACAGACACACACACATACACATGCACACACACACAGAGACACATACATACACACAGAGACACATACACACACAAACACAGACACAAACACACACAAAGACACATACACAGACATACACAGACGCACAGGCACACACAGATACATACACACACAAACACAGACACACACAGGCACACGCATATACACACAAACACACACACAGATACATACACACACACACAGACACATACACACACACACATGGGGTGGTGAGAGAGCTGCATGCATATGCACTACTGGTTCAGCTTTCCTTTTGAAGCCTGGATCATACAGAGACTAAGGCAGAAGATTGGATTTATGGTTTATAAATGATGCAGTTGCCTAAGGCACAAAATTTGAGAGGCATCAAAAAACTCTAATCAAGATAAATAACACCCTAGTGATAGATGGTAAAAGTAAAAAAAAAAAATCAATGCAAAAATTCATTTTGAAGAAATACTGAATTACAAATGAAGGGGAAATCTAACATAAGGTATGCCATATTACAGGCCGAAGTGAGAAAGTATGCTCCTTTACATATATCTCATATGCTTTACTTTCATTATTATTTTCCTCACAATGTGGAAAGCAGTTAAGATAAGTAGGTACAGAGAAGTTCAAAGTAGACATATTGAAACTTACAACAATTTAAATTGTTATCTTTTCAAAAATATTGTGTGCAGACTGGGGAGATGGATCACTGGATAAAGTATTTGCCATGCAATCACAAAGACCACAGCTCAGTTTTCCAGAACTCATTAAAAAAAGCAGCAAATAATCCCAGTAATCCAGTGGTTAGGAGGCAGAGACTTGAGATCAGTGGGGCAAGCTAGCTAACTAGACTAGCCAATCAGTGAACTCCAGGTTCAACTGAAAAAACCCTGACCCAATAAAGCAAGTGAAGAATTAGCAAGAAAAACATGTATGCATATGTATGTGTATCCCCTATACACATATTCACATACATGTGAATACACACAAACAACATACAAAAATATACAATATATATGTATACATATATATTCACATATACGGGTCAAGTGAGTTGAGATATTCATTTACCATATAACTTGGTGTCAACTTGACACAACCTGGAATCATTGAGGAATAATATCTCAGTGAGAAATTATCTACATTGGGTTGGCCTGTGCACATCTGTGGATGACTATCTTAATTGAACTTATTGATGTAGGAAGACCCAACCTAGTATGGTCTGCACCATTCTCTGGACAAAGCCCTGAACAGCATAGAAACAAAAAAATAGAGCTGAGTCAGAGCAAGCAAGAAAGCATGCATGCATTCATTTTCTCTTCAATGTGATGTGTGCATATGGGGTGGGTAATGGTGTCTCCTGTGAGTATATGAGGTGGGGCTGTGGTGCCTCCTGTGCGTGTGAGGTGTCAAAGTAAAAAGGTGTGAAATGAAGCAAAAGAGTAGGAAAAGCAATAAAGAAAGAGAAAGAAGCAAAGGGAGGCATGGAGGAGGAAAGAGTCACTGTTAGTCTGTATTCTCATTAGGCATGGAGGAGAGTTCCTTTTGCTCACATTGATGATGATGGCTAGTGCTGGTCATGTTGCTATTGCAGCCACTCTGAAAGATATGGGGGAAATGCCACTGTGTTATAAATGCAAGGGCTTTATTTCATTATGAAGTAAAGAATTAACTTCTTGTTGCCGTAAAAATTCCTCCATTATTTAAGTCAACAGCCTGGTGTTGAATATGGTTCACTGTCCTAACACTCATGTGCTTCTAGACTGAGCCCTGAAATCATAGTACAGAAGGATGGTGAATCTTTAAGAATGGAAGCCCAAGGGAAGGCATCTGGGTCTCAGTATATGCCATTTTCAGAAGGAACGAATGTCTTCTTGTGAGAACAAATCAAGTCTTGTGGTACTGGGTTAGTTCTTAGAAGAATGAGTTGTGATTAGGTTAACGTATCTTAAGTTGCTTTCTGACTTCCTCTGACATAGAACTGTGATCTTACATAGAACATAGTGTGATCATAGAACACACTCCTACTCACCTCCCATATTATGATGTATCCAAGATTTCCCAGTGACATGTTCCAACTACACTGGTTGGATTTTTCCAGCCGCTAGAATCCTGAGCCAAAAGATTGTGTTTTTTATAAAGTACCAAGCCTCGTGTTTTCTTGTTGTTATAACACAAAATTCACTAAGACAGACACTTGTCACTAGCCATATATAGCATTATTTACAATATCTTTACTTCATAAGCCCCATGGTCATGCAGAAGAATAGCTATGTGGATGTATAAAGTCCAACAGAACAGAGAGAATCCAGAACATTGTCAAGCTAGACAAAGATAGAATTTAGTGATCTGTGGTTGGGGAGGCTAGCTGTCCCAGATACCCTCTCATGAGCTCTTGCTGGGAGCTGGGTTGTCAGAATTGAGGCGAGCATATCCCACATTAGTTCAGTATACTGTACCACTTATCAGACTGGGCTACTTGCTGAGGCTAAGTATAGATAACACTAACACATGAGCAATCTGAAGAAGACACAGGCACCAGGTACCCGTCCGCTGAGTATATCCATGTCTTCCATGCTCTGCCATCTAGCTTAGGTTTGCTTCACAAAGACTTAGCTGAGATGAGGAGGAATATTGCACCTGCACAGCCATGCAGATATTTATCAAAAAGGCAGGTGCTTTTCCAGTCTTTATGCTCCGGAATTCCTGTGTTCCACTCTCTCCCCTTTCCATGGGAAACTATTTAGTTCTCTTCTGAACCTAACTTTTCTTATAGGATGACGCCAAGTAGAAAATGACAGTGAGTTTTCATCACTACAGTTTGCCCTGTGCCCTCCTTGTGCAGAAACACAATCTCAGTTCCTCGGACAATTTCCTGTCTTGAGAATCTGAAAGATAACAAGTCACCAAATAATTGCCACCACATCCCACAGATGAGCGTCACTCTAGACTCTAGTTCCATGTTATAGCTTAGCATCGGCCCTGAAGCTAGTGCTGTGTAATTTTTGTATTTTCTGAGTAGAAAAGTTTTCTGCAGTAACAATCTCAGTGAATTTCCTCAGTTTTTTCCAATTTCTCCATGTGTCTTTGAGCTTCTGGGAAAGTTTTCTCTAAAGCTAACATTGAGTTAAAGTCTGCCCTAACCCCTATTGCTGAGCTACAAGCAATTTTCTTTGGCTTGCTGTGTCTCAAGTCTTCAACACCCGTTTTCTTTGGGTTTGCAAGATTATGTACATACTTGTAGCAGAAGAAAATGCTAGTTTTTATTTTCGTCAGGAGACCCTAAACACATATTAGATCTGGCCTGCTGTGTCTTGTTGCCTCAAGTATAGGCTTGGAATGAAACAGCATGGGTGATTTCTCTTATTTTAATCAGTCATTTCCATTAAAAGTCAGATATTTGGGCTCCTAAGTCAAAAACCACTTTTTTCCATGTGTAGTCTAACTGCATCTAAAGATTTTAAAAAAGGAGAGAGTTTGGCCACTTGGAAGACCAAAATGATGAGCACTGTGTCTCATGAGAAACCCAGGTGTGGTCACAAGGCTGCAAGATCAGACAAGATGGATATGAGCAAGTCAATCCTGTCCTGGGCTGTGTTCTCTCTATGGGCCCCATTTTCTTGGGATAAAAATTGCATAGGGCTTTCTCTAACTAAATTGGTAGTGGATAGAGGCTGAGTTTTCTTAGTTAATTTATCTGAAAATGTCCATAAGAAACACACCTTTAGACATCTAGATCCAAATAGAGACCTTTCTAACTACTCAGTGACTGAGTCTGTAGAGATGGCTGATTACTCCACCTTATAACTGCACATTTACTGACACAGGACCAAATTATTTGTAGACAAGTGGGGGGAGTCTCCCATTCACACAAGCTTCTGTTGATGGGAGTTATCAGAAAAATCAGAAAGTAAATCAGCTTTTCATGAGTATAAACATGTTAAGAATAAATAGAGAACTCAAGAAACTGGCACCCAAAGCTCTAAATACCCCAATTAAAAATGGGATTCAGAACTAAAAAGGGAATTCTCAGCAGAAGAATTACAAATGGCTGAAAGGCACTTGAAAAAGTGCTTGACATCTTTAGCCATCAGAGAAATGCAAATCAAAACAACTTTGAGATACTACCTTACACCTGTCAGATTGGCTAAGATAAAAGACACAGATGACAGCCTATGCTGGAGAGGTTGCGGAGGAAAGGGAACACTCCTCCATTGTTGGTGGCAGTGTAAGCTTGTTTAGCCACTCTGGAATGCAGTATGGTGGTTTCTCAGAAAACTGGGAATCAATCTCCCCAAGGATCCAGCAATACCACTATTGAGCATATACCCTAAAGACACACATTCATACCCCAAAAGCAATAGCTCAACTGTGTTCATAGCAGCATTATTCATAATAGCAAGAACCTGGAAACAACCTAGATGCCCCTCAACTGAAGAAAGATTAACAAACTGTGGTACATCTACACAATGGAGTACTACTCAGCAGTAAGAAAAAATGATATCCTAAAGTTCACAGGCAAATGGATGGATTTGGAGAATATCCTCTTGAGCAAAGTCTCACAAACCCAGAAAGATAAGCAGGGGATGTATTCACTCAATAGTGGACTTAAAACAAAAAGCAAAGCATACCCAAGCTGCAAACCAAACCCCTGAACAGCTTGGGATCTGATACACCTTGAACTGGCACTTTGGATCTCACTCCCTCTAGAGGAACACCTGACCCAGTCTTGATGTTGGGGTGAGGAAAGCAGATCTGCCAGGAGTGGATGCTGAAGTAAGCCATCTTGGAACCTCCTGCCCTTTCTGGGAAGATGAAGAGATGGGGAGAAGAGAGAATGGCCAGTGGGGGTCGGCAGGGGGGAGTTTGAACAAGAGGATACATGGATAAAAAATGAGACTTTATGAAAAAGAAAGATATTCTATAAAAAAGAATAAACTCAGGTTTCCAAATTAAATAATTTCAGCAAAGCTTATGGAGAGTCCCAAGCAAGAAGACTAGCCTGGGGAGGGGGTGCCAAAGCTGTTGCTGCTGTGTGGTGAGTGTCCCATCATGCAGATAACTATAGTTTAATCCAAGTTATTTACCGTGACCAATCTTAGCAAAACGTCTTATTTGTGTGATAGTTTGTAACAGAGGCAGGCTGATACCCTTTGTGGAACTTCTACATTTGCAATACATATGGCAAGTCAAGCGAAGTATTTAAAGTCAGTACATTTTCTCAGATCCAACTTTATTGATTCATTAAGAACTAGATTGCTTATTTAAATGTGTTGTGATAATTTTACCACATTAGATTAAAGTTGTAAATTCTTTTCTCTAAGGAAGTAAAATTATGCTTACTACATTATATATATAATATATTATATAAATATATAATATTGAAGGTTACAGATTGTCTTCCAAGAGTTTCATAAAAATCCTTTGCTTAAAACTTTTTCCTTATATCTGTTAGTTCTTCTTTATACATAATACTGTTTCCTTATACCCAGTAGTTCCTCCTTATACCCAGTACTTCCTCAGCATTCCTAGTACTTCTACATCATACCTAGTTCTTTCACATCATACCTAGTATTTCCACATTATATCTAGTACTTTCTTCTTACACGCTTTAGTTTCTCAGCATACCTAGTACTTCTTCAACATACCGAGAACATTATTTTAAATAGATACTTTATGATGGGTGATTTTCCAGTATGCTTATATATAGTGAGATGGGAGGACTATGTGGATGGCCTGAACTTGGGGTCAGGTCTGCTCTCTGTGCTCAGTTTGACCACAAAGAAACACAGAACTCTAAGCTCACAGAAAGCTTGGCTGATTTAGTAATGCACTGAGCCTGAGGATACCAATCTCAGAGGAAGATTACAGAGTTCAAAGTTAGAAAGCAACAGAAACCCTGAAGTCATCACAAGCAGGAGCCATGTTGACCACTCCAGTGAGCATATCTGGGCCCATGCACCACCAGAGACCTTAAGAACAGGACTTTCATACCAGGAAGCATGTTTAGGCAGGACCAGACTTTTGGTATGGCTGGTAACAATATAGTTCCCTGGTACCGATAAAAATAAACCCAGCTTAAGTAATAAGAGATTTTATACAAAATAACTGCTGTAGCAGAGGAAAGGATGTGTGATTTAAGGAGAGGGCTCAATGACCAAGGTTTTTTGGTAAAATGTACAGGAATTAAAAGGCAAGATTGGGAGACTGGGTGGTCTAATGATGCAGTGAATGATACAGTTGTCTTTCCTAGTGGTTAACTGCATTGGTACCATTGAACAATGCAAAGATTTTTCCTTTTGGAGTTGTTTAGAGTAAGAACAAACCCAAACTTGAATTGGCCACTTCTCTCCCATGCCTTTTGTCTGTTGTATGTATTAAGAGTGTCGGCAGAGTCCCAGCGCACCTGTAGCAGGGACAGATAAACTCTGCCTGTCACCATACCCACAGCTCCTGCTGAGGGAATTTGCAAGGCTACCCATCTCTACTCCAACTGAGCGAACAGATAACTACAGGGGTCCCTGAAGGACAGACTCAGACCCCGCCCAGAGGTGAGGAGGGGTCACCAGGCCCAAGTGCCTATATCCCAGCCAGGGAGGGAGAGTTGAGCTCCCATCGGTTCCAGTTCCGCTTCCGGGACCAGGTGCTGTCTGCAGAGTAAGCCCCAGTGAACTCTGTAACAGGTGCAGATAAAGTTTGCCTGTCACCATACTCAAAGCTGCTACTGAGGGAATTTGCACAGCTACCCACCTCGACCTCGAACTGAGTAAATAGATAACATCTGGGGTCTCTGAAGGGTAGATTCAGACCCTGCCCAGAGAGATGACAGGAGGCACACAAGCCCGAGTGCCACAACTGACCAGGAGCCATCTAATCGTGAACCACTGAAGCCATGGGCAAACGTCAGTGCAAAAAATTACATAATAATACAAAGAACAGCATGGTAACTCCAGAAGAAAGTGGAGATCTTACAAATACAAGATCTGAACTGAGCAATGAAGAGGAAACAGAAGGAAGCAACACCAAAAATTCCTTTTTGATGATCATCGAAGCTCTCAAAGAAGATATGAAAAATAGCCTTAAAGAAATAGAAGAAAATACAAACAAAAAATTGGAAGAGATGAACAAATCTATGAAAGAAACATGCCAGGAACTAAAAGCTCAAATAAAAGCTGAAATGGAAGCAATAAAAAAGGCACAAAATGAGGCAAAGATGGAAATAGAAAACCTGAAGAAAAAAGCTGGAACCACAGATACAAGCATAACAAACAGAGTTCAAGAGATGGAAGATAGAATCTTTGAAGTGGAAGACTCAGTAGCTCAAATAGATATATCAGTCAAAGAAAATAGTAAAACTAAAAAAGCCATAACTCAAAATGTTCAGGAAATCTGGGACACCCTGAAAAGACCTAATTTGAGAATAATAGGAATAGAAGAAGGAGAAGAATACCAGCTCAAAGGCACAGATAATGTTTTCAATAAAATCATAGAAGAAAACGTTCCTAACCTGAAGAAGAAAATGCCTATAAAGATACAAGAAGCTTACAGAACACCAAATAGATATGATCCCAAAAAAAAGTCAGCGCGCCACATTATAATCAAGCCGCAAAACATACAGAACAAAGAAAAAATTTTAAGAGCTGCAAAAGAAAAGGGCCAACTCACATATAAAGGCAGACCCATCAGAATTGAGCCTGACTATTCAATGGAAACGATGAAAGCTAGAACGGCTTGGTCAGAAGTTATACAGATGCTAAAACAGCATGGCTGCCAAACTAGAATACTATACCCTGCAAAATTATCAATCATCATAGATGGAGTAAACAGGGTATTTCAGGACAAAGTCAGACTGAAAGAATATCTATCTACCAATCCAGCACTATAGAGAGTATTAGAGGGAAAACTCCAACCTAAGGACCCCAGATACACCCACGAAATCACAAACAATCAATAAGTCCAAAGAAGAATACCCTAGAGAAAGGAAATACAAACAAATTACCACCAAAAATGGCAGGAAATATGAATCAATGGTCACTAATTTCCCTTAATATCAATGGACTCAACTCTCCTATAAAACGTCACACTCTAACAAGATGGTTACAACAACATAAGCCATCCTTCTGTTGCCTACAAGAAACACACCTCAACTGCAAAGACAGACACAGGCTTAGAATAAAGGGTTGGGTAAAGATTTTCCAGTCAAATGGTCCTAAGAAACAAGCAGGGATTGTAATCCTAATATCTAACAAAGTAGACTTTAAGCTAAAAGCAATAAAAAGGGACCAAGAGGGTCACTACTTATTCATCACAGGAAAAATTGGTGAAGAGGAGATTTCAATCTTAAATATTTATGCCCCTAATATAGGGGCACCTACTTATGTCAAAGAAACACTGCTAAAGCTCAAATCCCACATCAATTCTTCCACCCTAATAGTGGGAGACTTCAATACCCCACTTTCTTTTTTTTTTCCTTCTTTATTTTGTATTTATCAAAAAAACAGTAAAAAGAATTTTAAAATGCAGAAGAGTTAACAATAATTATACAGAGGATAATAATCATAAGCATGGCTAATCAAGGGTGGAAATGCAAATAAGATTGCTACACATATATTTTCTTTGTGTTCAGCTTTTCCTCTGAATTTTTTTTCCATCCCTGTATATCCTTATTCAAGGTCTCTTCCCCCTCCCACCACATTTTTCTTCTGGTCATTTTTCTTCTCTGCAACTCCCCATCCCCTCCCTGGGCAGGGAGCAGACAGTCCTATGGTCCCACTGGCCCAATAATGTTTGGATCAGTCTTCACTCCCGGCCAAATCCAGTTTTGTCCCCCTTCCCTCAAGAGTGAGTCAGGTGTTCCTATAGATGGACTGGAGTTTGAAGGGTCAGTCCAGGGTGTTTCTGATCCCAAGCTGTTCAGTGGTTGTGGTTTGCTGCTTGGGCATGTTTGGCTTTTTTTCTTATTTGTTTGTTTAGAGACCACTAGCGAGTGAGTACATCCCCTGCTTATCTCTCTGAGTTTGTGATACTTCGCTCAGGAGGATATTCTCCAAATCCATCCATTTGCCTGTGAATTTTAGGATATCATTTTTTCTTACTGCTGAGTAGTATTCCATTGTGTAGATGTACCACAGTTTGTTAATCCATTCTTCAGTTGAGGGGCATCTAGGTTGCTTCCAGGTTCTTGCTATTACGAATACTGCTGCTATGAACATAGTTGAGTTAATGCCTTTGGAGTGTGAATGTGCTTCTTTAGTGTATACACCCAGAAGTGGTATTGCTGGATCCTTGGGGAGATTGATTCTCAATTTTCTGAGAAACTTCCATATTGTATTCCAAAGTGGCTGAAGAAGCTTACAATCCCACCAACAATGGAGGAGTGTTCCCCTTGCACTGCATCCTCTCCAGTATAGGCTGTCATCTGTGCCTTTTATCTTAGCCAATCTAACAGGTGTTAGGTGGTATCTCAAAGTTGTTTTGATTTGCATTTCTCTGATGGCTAAAGTTGAAGAGCACTTTTTCAGAATACCCCACTTTCAACCCTGGATAGATCAACCAGACAGAGCCTCAACAGAGAAATAAGGAGTCTAAATGAGGTTATGATGCAAATGGATTTCATAGATATCTACAGAACCTTCCACCCAAAGGCAAAGGAATATACTTATTTCTCAGCTCCTCATGGAACTTTCTCCAAAATTGACATAAAGCAAATATCAGCAGATACAAAAAAGTGGAAATAATCCCTTGTAACATATCGGACCATCAGGGCCTAAAGTTAGAGTTCAACAACATCAAAATCCAAAGAAAGCCTACCAACTCATGGAAACTAAACATCAATCAGCTGAACCATCTCTGAGTCAAGGGAGAAATTAAGAAAGAAATCAAAGTCTTCCTAGAATTCAATGAAAATGAATCTACAACGTATCCAAACTTGTGGGACACAATGAAAGCAGTCTTAAGAGGAAAATTCATAGCGCTAGATGCCTATATGAAAAACCTTGAGAAATCCCACACTAGAGAACTAACAGCACAGCTGAAAGCCTTAGAACAATTAGAAGCAAACTCACCTAGAAGGAGTAGATGGCAGGAAATAATCAAACTTAGAGCTGAAATCAATACAATTGAAACAAAAAGAACAATACAAAGAATCAATGAATCTAAGAGTTGGTTCTTTGAGAAAGTTAACAAGATAGATAAGCCCTTAGCCAAACTAATCAAAAAACACAGAGAGAGTGTCCAAATCAACAAAATCAGAAATGAAAAGGGGGACATAACAACAGACCCCCAGGAAATACAGAGAATTATCAGGTCATATTTTGAAAATCTGTATTCCTCAAAAATGGAAAACCTAGAAGAAATGGACAGCTTTCTGGACAGGTACCATCTATCAAAATTAAATGAAGATCAGATTAATTACCTAAACAGGCCTATAACCCTTAAGGAAATTGAAGCTGTCATTAAAAACCTCCCCAAAAATAAAAGCCCTGGTCCAGATGGTTTCAGTGCTGAATTCTACCAGACATTCAAAGAAGAATTACTACCATTACTCCTCAAACTATTTCACACATTAGAAATTGAAGGAATATTGCCAAATTCCTTTTATGAGGCCACAATCACCCTAATACCCAAGCCACTCAAAGACAGAACAAAGAAGGAAAATTACAGACCAATTTCCCTCATGAATATTGATGCGAAAATTCTCAACAAAAGTTTGGCGAACCGTATACAACAATGCATAAAAGATATCATCCACCATGACCAAGTAGGCTTCATCCCAGAAATGCAGGGCTGGTTCAACATACGAAAAACTGTAAATGTTATCCATCATATAAACAAACTAAAGGAACCAAATCACATGATCATATCCTTAGATGTGGAAAAAGCCTTTGACAAAATTCAACACTCCTTTATGATTAAAGCCCTGGAGAGATCAGGAATATAGGGAGAATACCTAAATATAATAAAGGCGATTTACAAGAAGCCGATAGCCAGTATCAAACTTAATGGAGAAAATCTCAAAGAAATCCCACTAAAGTCAGGAACTAGACAAGGATGTCCTCTCTCCCCTTATCTATTCAATATAGTTCTCTAAGTTTTAGCTAAAGCAATAAGGGAACGAAAAGAGATTAAGGGCATACAAATTGGAAAAGAAGAAGTGAAGCTATCTCTATTTGCAGATGATATGATTGTATACATAAGTGACCCACAAAATTCTTCCAAAGAGCTGCTACAGCTGATAAACACCTTCAGCAATGTAGCAGGATACAAGATAAACTCAAAGAAATCAGT
>PVIH01013551.1:0-57920 GCA_004025045.1 Sigmodon hispidus
AAGGATATACAGGGATGAAAAAAAAAATTCAGAGGGAAAGATGAACACAAAGAAAATATAGGTGTAGCAATCTTATTTGTATTTCTTCCCTTGATAAGCCATGCCTATCATTCTTATCCTCTGTATAGTTATTGTTAACTCTTCCACATTTTAAATTCTTTTTACTGTGTTTTTTTTGATAAATACAAAATAAAGAAGAAAAAAAAAGACATATTACATGATGAAGAGGGGAAAAAATAAACCTTGGATTTCTAATTAAACACAAAAAAAATAAAAAAAAATAAATAAAAATGGTAACAGTTCTTGTTAAAGAAAAACAAAACAAAACAAAACAAAAAAATCTTAACTAACCTTTCATATGGAAGTTTAAATCCTTTTTCACATTTTCAACAATATTCTGCACCACAATGCTTCTGGAAGGCACATAAGCCAATTCCCAAGGATGAGAAGGAGTGGTAAAAACGTGGAGGAAAAAAGGAATTTTTCCAACAGGTTGATGAGGGTAATGGACAGACTCAATCTTCTTTATAGCAAGAAATTTGCGTGTTGCCAAAAGTGCAACACTGAATACAAGCGTCAGGATTATTTCAGTAACCAAAGCCCCAAACTTCCGCCTCTAAAATAAAAAAAAATTAAAGAACAACAATACTGTTAGTTTTTCTAAGAGGTTATTGATTTAACAAATGAAAGTTTGTATGCATTAAGTTAATAAGATACTTCATTCAGATTGCCTAGGGGACCAATAGGCAAAGCTTCACTCTGGGAGAGGCAAAACTTCATAGACTGTCATGTTTCTCTCTCCTATGTAACACTCTAATATTATCTCACTATGTGCAGAGTCTATGTTTGAACAGATAGACCTAGGCTTAGAAGTAAGAAAAGCAAAACTGTAAACTAACAGGCAGTGACTGCGGTGTGAGAATTACCATTTCTGAGATGCTGCAACAATACTATGCAAAGTTCAACTTACCTTTAAAGTAAAATTCTTCCACAGGAGAATCAAAAGTCTTCTGGACTCCAGCGAAGCCATTCTTCTGAACTGAGTGGGAGTTCAACTCTGGAGGAAGTAAAGGTTTTTTTAAAAAAGAAAAGAAAATTAAGTTGACTTGAATCTTCAGATATACGTGTTTCATTTGGGATACCTATAAGTCAGGAAATCTGGGGAGGGGGGAGTTTCAGCAGGCAAGAGAGAGAACTCCATGGTATGAAGACTTAAATGGGAAATAATGGACTAGGACTGCTAAATTTGAGTAGGGGGCAGGAGGGCAGAGTAAAGGAAGTAATATAGGAACAGATAAATAATTTCAAAGACCTTTAGGAAAGTCATATGGGAACCTATCTACTACTTTAGAAGCACACACACACAGAAGAGCCAGAGAGAGAGAGAATATTAAAATGAAATTATCTTCTAATGGACTATTCAAGGCCCCTACTAGATACCAAAAGCTAACAGAAATCACAATGCCAAGAATGGATTACTTCTTTTGAAGTTGTTGGCCAGTGAGGTCCATTAGACTTCCTCCTAAACATTAAAGGCTATTGTCAATGCTATTGGCTACACTCCAGAACTTGGCTGTAAGATCATAATTCTGAAAACACTGTACACTTGAGTCAGAGAACATGAAAAAAAATCAAGTTGGTTCTCATCTGGAATCTTCATCCCTAACTGCCTAGCTTTTGTGGTGCCTAAACATGACATTGGTGTTACCGAATGAGAAGTTATCATCAATCTCACCCAGCTCTGAACTTTGTGAGCTACAGTAATGACTGGCCTGGTAAGATATGCCCAATGCTACAATAGTACCATAAATGTTATAGGAGTAACCAATGACTGATTTAAGTCTTTCACCAGAAGATGAACCTATACCTATTACAATTATCAGGGTCAAGAACTCTGTGGTTAGATAGATCATGAACCAACAGAGAGAACCTACTACTGTTATTCTGCTAAATGGACATAGTATTAAACTGACTACTGAGGGTATGTTATTATACCAATAGATTATTAATCCATCTCCCAATCTTCATCAGATTATAGTAAATAGTGATTAACATAGAGACCTACAAATGATTAAAGTACAGAGAATAAGAGATTGCAGAAGGCTGAATCCTAAATGGGTCATATATATATATGTATATGTATATATATATATATGTATATCACATATACTACCCTAAAAGATCAAGGAGCATTGTGGGAAGGGGGACAGAAAGAGTAAGAATCAGAGGCACTTCACAAGTACAGGTAAACGGTATCTTCAGGAATAAGAGGGCATCTGCACATATGAACTCATAATAGTTATGACAATATGTACAAGACCTGGGAAAGCTAAAGCTAGATCAAATCCCAACATGGAGAGGGGGTGGTAAACACAAAGTCCCACCACTATCAAGCTAGACGTTGGTAACTGGTATGCTCTGACAGAAGAGTTTCCTTCAGGAAGTGTGGGAGCCCACAACAATTCCAGCTTGTGACTTGCTTCCATTTTGACTTAAGGTCAGAGAATCTGAACCTCCCCCAACCAGAGGCTGCATAATAAGATGCTTTGGCCAAAAGTGTGATTACTAGATATCTTATGTTTGAGAATCAAAGACGTGTTTGCACCTTTCTGTGTGTGTCCCTCTCCTTTGCTTGATATAAAAAGCCCAGGGGAAATAATTGCAGCAGCTGATTATTTATTCAGTGCCCTCCTGACTCCAAGTTCTGTCTCTGTCTAGTTCTTTCTGTCCCTGTAATTTCCAATTCACACTCCCCTCTCCAGGACTGTACTAAATGTTGGAACATCCACTGACAAAAAGGACCACACACCCAAGAATATATGGGCAGCATAAACTGTTCAGTGGATTTCTTTTAAAGATTAAAAGATGTCTTTTGTATCCTTGATCTCTCTAAGACCTTTATTATAAAGAAGTGTGGGATTTTGCCAAAGGCTTTTTTAGCATCTAATAAGATTATCATGTGGTTATTTTCTTTCAGGTTGTTTATATGGTGAATAACATTGAAAGATTTTCATATGTTGAGCCATCCTTGCATCTTTGAGATGAAGCGTACTTGATCATGGTGGATGTTTTTTTTTATATGTTCTTGGATTCACAAGAAGACCCCAGCTAAGACTCTAAGACATAGTGGAGGGGGTGCCTAAACTGGCTTTCCCCTATAATCAAACTGATGACCACCCTAATTGTCATTAAAGAACCTTCATCACTCAACTGTTGGAAGCAGATGCAGAGATCCACAGCTAAGCACTCAAGCAAACTTCCAATCCAGCGGAATAGAGGAAGGAGAGATTATGTGAGCAAAGGGATCAAGATCATGATGAGGAAACCCACAAAGAAACCTGAGTTATGGGGAGTTCACTAACTCTGAACTGACAGTTGGGAAACCTGCATGGGACTGAACTAAGCCTTCTGAATGTGTCTGACAGTTGAATGACATGGGCAGTTTGTGGGGTCACTGGCAGTAGGACCAGAATTTATTCCAAGAAGAACTGGCTTCTTGGAGCCCATTCCCTACAGAGAAACACCCTGTTCAGCCTTCATACTGGGGGAAGGGCTTGGTTCTACCTAAACTGAATATGCTAGACTACAGTGACTCCCCTTGGGGGGCCTTACCCTCTCTGAGGAATGAATGAGGGGAGAAGATGGGGAAGGACTGGGAAAGGAGAGGAAGGAGGAACAGTGGTAGGTATTTTTTTAAAATTTAAAAATGAGAAAAAAATAAAAGATGTCAAAGTCATGTGACTAGGGAAGGGGGGTGAGTTGGTGGAGGAGGCAAATATGACCAGAAAACATTGCACAAAATTCTCAAGAATAAAAAGTTTACTGCTTTTTGAAAAACAGTATCAAACTTAATATAAGAATGCATAACATCCAGGATAGCTAAAAAAAAAAAAAATTACAGTAATGAAACTTCTCTTTTCTCTAAAATACATGAAACATAAAAAAATAAAATCTAAAGTTTCTCAAGCCAGGTTAGGCTCAGCTACAGATGAAGAAAGCACAGTAGGTCACAGCTAATGCCCATGGATACACTATGGTCACCACAAATTTCTGCTAAGCAACCCTTCTTCAATCAAACCAGAAGGTGTGTGTGTGTTTTAAATCACTTTATTCACCTATCATCTTTCAATGAAATAGGAATGCTTTTGCTTAAAGTCCACTAATGAGTGAGTACATTCCCTGCTTATCTTTCTGGGTTTGTGAGACTTCGCTCAGGAGGATATTCTCCAAATCCATCCATTTGCCTGCAAATTTTAGGATATCATTTTTTTCTTACTGCTGAGTAGTACTCCATTGTGTAGATGTACCAGAGTTTGTTAATCCATTCCTCAGTTGAGGGGCATCTAGGTTGTTTCCAGGTTCTTGTTATTATGAATAATAAAGCAAGAAAATATTTTCTAGCAGCATGTGACTTTTAGATAAATAAATTACTTAAATTATATTCATTTAATTTTCTAATATAGTTTTAAAATAACCAATCATTTGAGATATCTGAGTAATTGTTTATTCCTACATTTTAAATATATTCAGCATCTGTGGAGACCCTAATATTTACAAAATGCTATGTATAGAACAGATTATTAGTTTGTTACTCAAGTTTTCAGGTATGGGAGTAACTATCAACAGTAACAATGTTAAGGAGATTGGTGTGTAATGGACTGAGCATCTATGTTTATGTCCCTAGCAAACTGTTACATTAAATATTAACAGCAGAGATGATGTTATTGAGAAAGAAGGGGTTTGAGTGGCCATATAAGCAGTATTGCTGCCCGTATATGAAGTCCCAAAGACAGCCTTTTATCGAATCTCTCTGTCATGTGAGTACATAAAGACATTATAGGCAACTGTGATTCAGGAAAGAAACTTCCCTAGACACTGAATTTGCTGGCCCTTTCATTTCAGACAGGACAGTCCAGCCTCTAAAACTTCACCAAGAATTTCTGCAGTTTATAGCCATAAACTTATATATTTTGTTATAGTAGTTATAGTAAACTAAATGAATCTTAGATCTATTGTATATGTGTACTAGGTACATGTGAATAATTGGGAAAAATAAAATCCACTCCTTATGGAGTAGATAGCAGAGCAAGCATTGACATCAAAACCACAGCTCTTAACAGGAATAAGAGATAGTTTATTCTGGAGCCATTATGTGTGGCCATGGCCCAGGAACACAGATTTAGGTTATCTCAAATTCCATGTGCTTATGTGGAGGCAGGTTCACAGGGCTTCTATAAATGTACAGAACAATGGAAGTCATAAACCAAGGCAACTTTACAGTACATTGATGGGTACATCAGAGAGGTTGGTATGATGAGATGGTGAGAACTATTTGTAGAGGTCCTCAATGCCATCTGGAGGCATCCCTAGCTCTTGGGTCAGGGAAAGCAAGTGTCCAGCTAAGTTAATAGCCTCTAGGAGGTTTTCATTTATTATTATCATGAGGTGTCAGTTCAGATACAGAATGGGGCAAGACACAGTTGTTCCTGAAGGCCGAAACTCGCCCAAGCTAAAGTAGTTAGCTTCTGAACCTGCAGAATTCATCTCTCCACAGTACTGACTGAAATTCCAGTTGGTCCATCAGCCTCTGCAGACACAGACTCCTTCCTGGAGGTTTTTGTGGCTATTACTGTTGTTCACAGGCAGAAGCAGCTTTTATCCAGGGATTATCATTCACTTGGGCAATTATCAATACTCTCCCCATCTGCAATCAGGCTTTGAGGTTCAAATTCCTACCACTGACAGCAGGACCTTGCACAACTGATAGAAATTGGGGAGGGGGGTGTCTGAGAAGAGCTGGAGCTCAGGGGCATAAAGGAGAATTATTTGATTAAAGTTTTATTTAATCTTAACTATGTGAAGATGAATCTGCAAAAGACTATCGATTACAAAGACTGTAATCCAAATCAGATACAGCAATCAAATCAGGAGCCTTGTCAGCATGTGTGTATCACACCCCACCCACACACACACCACACACACACCACATACACACGTACAAATAAGTCTCTGGAAAAATGATGCTTGAGTAAGCTATATAATATTTTGGAATATAATAACAAAGTATAACATAATCATAATATTACTTGAATTATTTATTATTGCTAATGTGCATATGCATCTCTTGGCTCAAAACAAAAATTAAAATAAAATGAAATACATCCCATGCAAATGAACACCAAAAAGAGTACAGAAGTAGCTGTGTTAGTTAAAACAGACACGTGCTTTTAATTTTAACCACTCAGGAGGCTGAGATCGGTGCTAATGAAGACTGAGCCTGATCATGTATCATTTCTGACTACAGTGCTATGAAACACTGATACAAATAACAGGAAGTGCTTTTAGAAAAATTATAGACATAGCATACATGAACAAGATGTCAATGAAGACTTTTTAAAAAAGCAATTATTGATATCTTGAGACAAATGGAAATAGGAACAACATACCAAACTCAGGAGATGCAGCAAAGATCACTCTACCAGAAAAGCTAAGAGGATTAAAATTTACACCCGAGACTCTCTGATAAACAACCTGCCAACACGCCAGGGGACTGGAATAACAAAGGAAAAAAAAATCTAGTTTAGCACAGGCCTTCCAATTCAAATCCTACAAACGTCTCTGTGCGTTCCAGGTGAAGGAAAAAATGTGCAACTAATTTCTTCCTTTCTACCCAGACCGGGTCTCACTGTGTAGATCTGGCTGATCTGCAACTCAAGGGGCATTGATGAAGCATCCTGCCTTTATACCCTTAACCCGTGACCTTACACCCTGAGCTGTGGTCCTGGCATTATCCCCATTTCTTAAATAAATTGTGGGGGGGGGGGGCAGAGACAGAGAGAAAGAGAAATTGAGCATCTAAAAGCAGTGTCAGAGCAGGGAACACAGGGAGGGCATGAAGGACTCTAACCATAGCACCTTATCCACTGAAAGCATCAGACTGCCTCGCCGCGGAGAATCAGAGAATGGTCCTGCATCCAGCGCTTTAGCCAATGGTCGTGCTGGGCAGTCTCCCTCCCCAGGTTGTGGCCTGGGCCTCCTGCAAACCAATTAGAAGTACAGACGTGGGCGGACCCAGAGTCACGTGCCAGGTGCGGTGAACCGTCGAGAAGAGTCAGGTGTAGGGGAGGAGACCAAGGCACGTGCGCGTGCTCCGAGAGGAATGGGATGGGCTGGGAGCTGCTGGAGCCAGCAGAGAAGAACCACCGAGCATATGCCACGACCATATGTTTCTCCTGCTTCCCAAATTCATCAGTACAGGGGGAAACAGTATGTGAGGGTTGGTGAGGGAGCTCTAGGCATGCACAGTAGCTGGGTGAGGGGCCAGGAGTGGCGCTAGGGGAACGAGAAAGCCCAGCCTGGAAGCCAAGCCCAGACCTCAGCTTGCTTCAAATCCTCAGCACCAATTGCTACTTAGCCCAGCATGTACTTTGCTTCCTTTCCAAAACGTGAGATCTTTTTCCATAACCCCAGCAGCTTAAGGCTTTACACACACCCCACCCCACCCCCACCTCGCCTCTCTCTCCCCTTCCCCTTCCCTCTCCCTTCCTTTTTTCCTCTCCCTCTCTCCTGCGCTGCAGTCCTGCATACCACTCCCCAGTCCCGGATGGATTACCATTATTTCTCAGTCCTTTCCGAAGTCCAGTCCGCACTGACTTAACCTCGCAGCTGTGTGCAGCAGTTCCCTCAGCCCCTTGTCCTAGCCTGTCAATCACCCAGCTGACTCAACCTTTCTATCATACATCCTCCTGCTGTGCAAGTTCACAAATGCTCGTTCTTCTGGGCTATACCCCATCCTGATACCCTCTTCCAGTGTCGCTTCCTGTTAGAATCACAGGTTCTGAGTTCTGGCAAGCGCCGTAAATTCTCTATCTCTGATGTGCTCCATAGGAATTTTTTACTGATTCTTGGCACCAGAGGATCGGAACTAACCTGAAGTCAGGAGAGGGCGTTGTAGGAACATCGCAGAGGCTTCTCTCTCAGGTTATCTCTGCTTGAGCCACGTTTTTCTAGCTGTGGCCTGGCACATGCTCTCATCTCAGCGGTGTGGATCACGTTCCGTCGTTCCCTCGTGCTCACAGTCCAGGATCATCAGAGCCAGCTGCTGCTGTCTGCTTCTCAACGGGAGCCTGCCAATAACCCAGATCCAACAGCTGTTTTCACAGCTTAGGCAATTCATGCACTCGGGATTGTTGCTGCTTGAAGAATCTCTGCAACAGCCCTGGGACCTGCCCCACACCCGGGAAGGGACACCACCCCTAACCTATGCTTGGTCCTTGAGAAGGAGATGGTTGAGTGAGAAAAGCAACAAAGGGGGAGGAAAACAATGGGTATCTTGATAGAAGAAGCTACCATGGGGTTGGAAGGAAACTGGGTGCTAAGGAAACCTCTCAGAACTCACAAGATGTTCCTGGCTAGGACTCCAAACAATAGTAGAGATAGTGCCTAAACAGAGCTTCTATATAATCAAATGAATGACCCCAAGTGTCATTATAGAACCTTCATTCAGCAATGGATAGAGGCAGAAGCAGAGATTCATAGCTAAGCTCCCCGTCCTGATGAAGAGAGAGAGGAGAAGGTGTATATGAGCAGAGAGATCAGGATCATGAAGACGAGACCTAGAGATGGCTGACTGGAGCTATTGGCTCACTGACCCAGAAACAACAGCTGAGAACCTGCAGGGGAAGGAACTAAGCCTCCAAAGGTAAATGACTGACAGACAGCACGGGCAGTTTGTATTTCTTGCAGTAGGATCAGACTATGTTCCTTGTGCATGAACTGACATCCAGGAGCCCATTCCCTACAGAGGAACACATAACTCAGCCTTAATACCGGGATGAGGGACTTGAACCTGCCTCAACTAGCTATGCCAGACTGAACTGACCCACCTTGGGATTCCCTGCCTCCTTGGGGAATGGATGAGGGGATGGGGGAGGGGAGGCTGAGGGAGGACTGGGAGGAGGGAAGGGAAGGCAAGCAGGGGGATACATGGAAAAAAGCCTTTTTAAATAAAAAACAAATAAATAAGAAATAATTGCAAATCTGCCCAAGTGGTTCCAAAATAAAAATCTAAGATCTAAAAAGAGAAGTTCCTACAAGTAAGCTTCATATTTACATCAGACTTGTAAAATTATGACCTGAGGCTATTACCCGTGGCCTCAAAACTAGAAATAATTTTTAGATTCTTAATTGATAGAGAAAAAGAGGAGAAGGAAGAGGAGAAAGAGCAAGTGGAGGAAACTATTAGCTAAATTTCCAAAAGAAAGAGAAAGGAGACAGAAACAATAACATCAGGAATGAAAAGGAGATATTTCAAGAGATACAAATAAATTCAGAAATAAGACAGATATAGCCTAAAATCCCATGATTCACTCAATTGGAAGTAAAAACTTTTTAAATGGATTAATTTTCAGACACATAAAATTTGCCAAAGTTAACTCAAGATGAAATAAATAATTTAAACAGATTTATAGGCAGCAATAAGACTGAAGTAGAAATTAAAAATCTAAGTTAAAAAAAATCATGACCAGATCAATTCACTATAGAATTATACCTTCAGAGAGCTTCTACCAAAACTACTCAAATTACTCCATTAGAAAGAGAAGATAATAATGCTTGCAAACTGTTTCTTATGAACCTAGTGTTACCTTGACACAATATCCAGATAAAGGCACAACAAAAAGAAATAAAATTATATACCAAGTTCTCTGGTAAATATAGGTGCAAAGATTATCAACAAAATATTGCCAAAATGGATTCAAGATTACATTAGAAAAATCATTCATAATGATCAAGTTAGCTTGGTCCATACATACATAATCAAATTAATCACAGATAGACACAATTACAGAAATCACGGTTGTATCACTAGATGCAGAAAAGACTTTTTACAAATCCAACATGGATGCTAAGGGCAGAAATCACATGATCATCTTAAGAGATGCAGAAAAGACTTACTGACAAAATTCAACACCCCTTCACAATAAAAGTCCTAAAGAAACTAGGAATTGATGGAACATCTCTAAACACAATGAAGGATACCTACAACAGTATCTTAGTTAGGGTTTCTATTGCTGAGATAAAACACCATGATCAAAATCAATCTGAGGAAGAGAAGGGTTTATTTCACCTTATAATGCTCAGGTCACACTCTGTTACTAAGGGAAATCAGGGCAGGAACTCAGGGCAGGTACCTGGAGGCAGGAAATGGAGCAGAGACCATGGAGGAACACTACTTAATGGTTTACTTCTCATGGTTTTCTCAGCTTGCTTTCTTATACAATTTAGGACCACCTGCCCAGAAACAGCAGCACCTGCAGTGAGCTAGGCCCTCTGGCATCAATTATTAATGAAGAAAATGCTCCCCAGACTTGCCCACAGGCCAGTCTTCTACAGATATTTCTCAACTGATATTCCCTCTTCCAAGATAACTCTACCTTGTGCCAAGTATTTTTGCAAAAATCAGGAACAAGACCAGGGTACTAATGTTCTTCATTCCTGTTAAATATAGCTCTGGAAGTCTTAGCTAGAACAATAAAACAAAAGAAATACAAGCAGAAAAATGAGTCAAAGTGTCCTTATTTGCAGATCATATGATTATATACAAGGCAATAATGACTTTGATAGAAAACTATTAAGTACTTAGCAAAGTGGAAAAATACAAAGTTAACATTGAACAAAAAGAAGCAAAAACCAATATTTTTTGCTAAATACCTAAATACCAATTTCAAACACACCAAGAAAGAGACCTGGGAGATAGTCTCTTCACAGCCTCCTAAAAAATACCATGATATTAATTTACTCAAGGAAATAAAAGACTTACACAAGAAAAACTAAGATACTCAACAGAAAAAAAAAATGCAGAAAACACTATTGGATAGAAATATTTCTGCCTCACTATTCCCTGCTTTTGAAACAAATACCTTGAGAAGTAACATAAGGGGAGAGGGTATGGATTTATTCTGACTCACAGTTCAAGGGCAGTCCATCGTGAAGGGGAGTTCTAAGTGGAAGCCTGATGGCATCACATATGCAGTCCTGCAGGAGCATGATGATGAATGCTTGGAGCTAGGCTGCCTCCTTTTTATGCAGATTAAGCCAAGACCAGGGAAGGGAGCCACATACTCTCCCAAGTGTGCCTGGGTGCTCATCTCCTAGATGATTTCAGATTATGAAAAGCCATACCAATTGTCACAATCGCCCTGCTTCACATGCTGAGATGACCAATAATGTGAAAAGGGATCTTATCAAAGCCACTGAGAGGTTCACTGATGCCCATACCATAATTCTAGTGTCATTCTTCACAGAAACATATAAAAAATGATTTTTGAAGTGCAAAAAACCTAAGCTAGCTAAAGAAATATTAAGTAAAAAATTAAAAAATAATTAGTCTGGAGGTGTCACCATAGCTGATTTCAAGGTGCATTACAGAGCTATAGCAACAAAAATAAAGGCATGGTACTGGAACAAAAGCAAACATGTATATCAATGTAATATAAGTTCTACAAATAAAACAATGTAGCTAACAGCCACCTGATTTTCACAAATATTCTCCAAACACTAATTAGAGAAACGAAAGCCTCTTTAATAAATGGTGTTAAGAGAAATGAAATATCTACACATAGGAGAAAAAAAAACCTAAATTCTCACTTTCACTCTGCTTTAAAACTCAGTCCAAATGGATCAAAGATATTAACCTAAGGCCTAAAATTTTGAAACTGCTAGAGGAAAGAGTAAGAAAAAATACTTCAAGATTCAAGTATAGGTAAGGGTTTTTTGTTTTGTTTTGTTTTTTTGTTTTTTAAGTAGGATTGTAGTTTCTTGGAAAATAGAGGCAATACTTGGCAGGCTGGATCTTCTAAAATTAGCAACCTTCTGAACTGCAAAGGGGATGCTGGCTGAGTGGAGACACTATGTATACAACAGGAGACAATCTTTGCTATTGTTCACCTCGAAAACAACTGACATTTCTATACTAGAGGATACAAAGAACTAAAAGCAAAACCCAAACATCAAGAAAACAAACAACTCAGTGGCACATTTGTTACTTCTAACAAAGTGTATGTGTGTTGTGAGAGAGAGATAGTGTGTGTGTGTGTGTGTGTGTGTGTGTGTGTGTGTGTGTGTGTAAGAACAGAAGTAACTTTACCTTCATAACACCTATCTGGGTGTCTTTCTATTTCTCCGAGTTTTATGTGAATAGAAGCAGAAACACCTACTGCTATCTATGATACACTCCTAATCTCAGGAAAGTCTTCCTTCTTTTCTCATTATGATGATGTTGACCTTTAACTCCAGGAACAAAGTCCTACTTGATCAGGGAGTACAATCCTGTTAAATGGTTCACTAAACTGTCTGCTACTATTTTGTTATGAACTTTTCACCAGCATTCATTGGGGCTATCAGTCCATAGTTTTAGTTTTTTATCATATCTTCTCCTGGTTGGGTACTGAAGGAATTCTGGTCTTATAGGATTCTGGGACTATTTTTTTCTTTTTTAGTTTTTTGAACTATTTTGAGGAGGATTGGATTTGAATCTCATATCTGGTCTTGGGTTGCTTTGTAAGGGCAGATTTTTTTACTACCTGCTTCATTTTCACATCAGTCACAGATCTACTGAGCCTTTATGTTTTATGTTTGAATCTTGGTAGCATGTGAATTGATAAAATTTTGCTTATTTCATTTAGAGTATCTTATTTTGTTTGCTCTACAGGTTATCATAGGCCCTTCTTGTAATCTTTATTTCTACAAAGTAAGAAGTAAAGCCCTTTCTTTAACTTCTTAGTGGGCTGTTGGGCCTTCTATTTTCCTCTTTAACATATTTAAAATGCCTCAAGTTGAGTCTTTCCTAAGAGGCAAGCTTTGCTTTGCTGGCTTTTTCCTGTTGTTGTTGTTGTTTTTGTTTTTCTCAATCTGTTTTCTCTTCCTTTGATAGCAGAAGCTTATTTTGTTCCTCTAGTTACCTAAAATGTAAGGTTAGGTTTAACAATAGCTTTCCTCAATTAAATCTATTTCTCTTAGCATATTTTCAACCAACAACAAAGTATACTCATGCAGATAGAATATGGTTTGATCATAAAAAGAAGACTATGCCATTTGTTTACCTTGGCATGCATACCTGGAGGAAGTGATGTTAAGCAAAATAACCCATGTACAGGATAATATATATGTAAAATCATGTCCCTGTGTGGAAGCTAAAAAATACTGATTTATTAGAAATATATAATAGTAAACAGTCACTACAGGCTAGGAAATGGAGGTAGTAAAGAAAAAAATAAAGTTAGAGGGAATATGCCCTACTAAGCTACAGCATGGTAAGGTGACTGTAATTTACAGTAATCTGTTAATATATCTTCTATGGGACTAAAAATAGGAATTTGAAGTTTCTCAAAAACAAAGAAGTAATAAGTATTTTAGGAAATGCAAATAGTAGCTAACCTGATTTAATCAAGTACTCACCATATATGGGTATTAAAATTGTATACCATTTTCTATAAATACACAGTCATTATATCAATAAAAATAGACATGGGCATAATTTGTCCTCCCCTGACTAGGGCCTACAGACAATACCATATATTTATTCAAATGGATTTTTTTTCAGAAAATTATTTTATTTCATAAATACATATGGCAAACAATGGTGTTATAGTGCAATAAGAATGAGGAATTACAGTGGCTAATCTTCACTGTCCATTTAATTGTCTTGAAATTTGCCTACTCAATAAAACACAGTTTTGGATGTGTTCCTGAGGGTTCTTCCAGAGAGGGCTAACTAAGAGGATGGGAACAATGCAATACCCAGTAACCCAGGCACAGAGGAATAAAGAGAGCAAGATCCCACCAGCAGAGACATCCTGGCTGTTTCCTGATACCTAGGAGATGAAAAGCTTTGCTTGGTCATGCCTTCACACAAACATGTAGCTTCTCCTCATCACAGTGACATGGCTATGGAATTGTGGACTGAAGCTTAAGTGAACCTTTCTGTGTCCTTTTAACTGGTCTCTCTCAGTTATATGGAAAGGGAAGTCTAATATTACAGCCCCCGGGCAGAGGCTATTAGACATAATCCTGCTTACTCTTAGCAAACTAGGTACAGAAGGGGTGGAGGAAGGGGGTTCTAAATGACATCTGTGAAGGTGTGCTCACCTGCAGGAAAAAGTTCCGGGCTTGGGCACACCATACTTCCCTAGAAAGACAGCATCTATGTACCAAGCCACAAGGCCATACAGAAAAACACTAAGTAAAAACATTCCTATTATATGAGCCAATGTTAAGTCATCATCAGCCTTTATTTTTGTAGCAAAGTTGTGCCACTGAGCGCCATGTCCTGAAACAAAATGGGAGACAGTTACTTCAGATGTTCAGCAATGGCTGCAGCAAACATGTAACATGTCACTTGTACTTTACAAGAGTTTTAATGTAGTCATGTCTTAAGCGTTTTTTGTGAACATGATATTGAATTATGACCAGAAAATTTTATTCCAAAATTGCTGTGCTCAAATATGCCTAAAATAAACTGGCCAGGGTCAGACTCTTGAAGTTTGAAACAACACTGGCTACTGAGTCTTGTTGAACCAGACTTCCACTTGCCTCCTGCATATCAACACTCTGATGGCCATGGTGTTTATAGAGACCCACACCATACTCAGCTCCTTTGAGATTAAATATGGAAGAAACCACACTAGCACTCTAGAGACGCATGTGGTCTTTTGTTAGTTGATGGTGCCCTTCCTTACATTTAGGTTGCCCAGGAGGAAAAGGAAGTAAATAATAATGAAGGAGACTTTTAGCCAAGCCCAACTAAAAATTACAGGAACATAAACAACCACACAACATCATGGAATCATTAAAGTAAAGATCTGTGTTGTAAGACAGCAGTACTTCAATTCTCTATGACAAATCTTCATAACAACAACCAAGAATACATATAAGCTTTTATTCATCAGCAAAAAGAAATAAGGTTCAATTCTGTTTTCCAGACGAGCATGTAGAGAGGACTGGAAGTTATTACTGGGTAAAAGTAAAAGCTGCACTGATGGACACAAGAAAAAAATGAAAATAGAAGACAGTGTACCCCTTAAAGTGAATAACTAGTAACAGGTTCCAAAGATATCAAAGTGTGTGATATGCCAGATAAAGAATTCAACAAAATGGTTTTAAAAGAGGTTAAAAGTAAAGATAAGCAGCTAAATGAATTAAGGAAGATAATTCAGTACACAAATGAGAAATTTAGTAAAGACTCAGATTTTGAAAAGGAATAAAAGAGAAATCCTAAAAATCTTGGGCTGGAGAGATGGCTCAGAGGTTGGGAGCACTGACTGTTCTTCCAGAGGTCCTGAGTTCAATTTCCAGCAACCACATGGTGACTCACAACCATCTATGATGACATCTGGTGCCCTCTTCTGTATACTGTATACATAATAAATAAATCTTAAAAAAGAGAAATCTTTAACATTAGAAGCTCTGTAAACCAAGTGTAACAGTTTCAATAGAGAGCTCAGTTAGAAGAAAGAGTTTCAGACTTTGGAATACTTTGTTCTAGGAAAAAATGAAAACAAAACACAAGATCTCTGAGACAGCATCAAAAGATCAAGTATCTGTTTACTCATCACTCCAGGGAGAGAAGGGCTGCAGGCTGAGGATACAGAAGACCTAGTCAATGAAATAATGCCAAAAACCATCCAAATGGTTAAATCTTTAAAAGTGGAGAACAAAGGAAGACTACTGAACCACACACATGTGAGAGAGGCACCAAGTGTACAGAGACTAGAACACAGGGAGAGTGCCTGGGGAAACACTGGGAGATAGGAGGGAAGGGATGATGGGTCACAGGAACGAGCAGCAATCCTACTCAGATCTATCTGTTCAAAGTGAAGTCAATGTGATACCTGCACACCCATGTTTGTTGAGATGTTGTGTATTCACATTACATTCATACCCATGTTGTGTATTCACAATACACAAACTATGAAATAAGTTTAGATGCCTGTCACAAGACAAAGGAAAAAGGAACATGTGGTATACATGCACAGGAAAATATTATTTAGAAATAAAGAAGAAAAAAAATCTTCATTTGCTGTAAATTGGGTGGAGCTAGAAGTTGTCTTACTCAGTAAAGTAAGTCAGACACAAATGTAAAAGTATTATATTTTGTAATATGTGGAAAAAATAAAAAAGATGGCCTAAAAGTTTAAAAAAAAAAAAAAACCCTAACTCTAACCCTAACCCTAGATAGCAAGAACTATGCAACAGGAAAAATTGAGATAGGATAGGAAATCAGTAGCTATGAAGTCATGATGCATGAAAGTATAAAAATATCACAATCTTAATATACATTAGAAATTAAAATAAAAACAAAAACCCCAGAAAAGTTGAACTGATCTGCAAATACATTATGTGGTAGCTTGAATGGGAATGGTCCCAGAGGCTTCATGTTTGAATGTTTGGTCCCCATTTGGTGGAACTGACTGGGAAGAGTTAGGGCATGAGGCCTTGCGACAGGAGGTGTGTCACAGAGTGGGCTTTAAGATTCCAAGGCCTCCCATCATCTTCAATGTGCTCTCTGCCTTCTGCTTGCAGTTTTAGGATGATCTCTCAGCTGTTCCTACCATCATGCCTGTGCTCTGCCATCATGGACCCTAACCCTCCAAAACAGTAAACTCAATTAAAAACGCTTTCTTTTGTAAGTTGCCTTTGTCATGGTGTTTTATCACAACAGTAGAAGCCTAACTAAGAGAGGTTGCATCTGTAAAAAGCAAGAACAACAAAAAGTTCAACAGAGAAACATCTAAGACTATGTTTTCATTGTGTATTGCATCAAATATTTAAAGGATAATTAACACTTAGACACTGCCAAAAAAGAAAACAGGTAAAGAATGAAATAATTCCTGTGTCAATATATGCTCAGCACTATGCTAACATACCAAAATTAAACAAAGATATCACAAAAAGAACCACAAAAACGTCTCTAGTTATAGGGTGCAAGATTAAAACTCAAAGTCAATCATACTGATAATAACAAAGAATAAAAACACAGTGCCACTTACCATCATTCTAAATAAGCTAAACACTCAAGCATATTCTTTTAGACACTACAATCCTACTCAAATTTTTCTCAGCTGGATAAACTCATCTATGAAAAAGCTAATATGTCAGAGGTGAAACACTGACACCTTTCAGTGTGACAGACCTCTGCTATTTGTGGTGACAAAATTATTCTCTAGAAGAGACATATGTAAGTCATGGACAGTCATATGTGTGCAAACATAATTACTTAATATATTACTTTTAATATTGCTTATATAATTTTTGTTCCCATATACATGTATGTGTCCACAGAATGTACATATACAATGTATACACACACATACACACACACACAAGCTTTTATGATAAAGTTCATATGTTGAAATACTTAAACACCCTTTACCTATGCTTGCTCCCAACCCTGTATGTTGTCTTTTCCTTCTGGGTTGCAAATTAATGAGGGTTCTGTTACAGAGACAAGACTCACTTTTCATTTCCATCTTGCGTATTAAGTCAGCCCCAAAAGCTAGCGCTGTGTTTGTGATGAGACTGAGAGCGAGCTTCCAGCCAAGGCTTGTCTCATCATACGTTGGAATTATGATTAAGTAGGGAAAGAACGTGAGAAAGTGGAGGAAACCTGGAACAGAAGTGGCCAGAGAAGCTGGAAAGGGAGAAACGAAAGACGACCAGTCAGTGCAAGCTGCAGCAGCTACAAACAAAGCTCTCCAAAGGGAGGGGACTCTCTTACCCACCCCACACCACTGGTATCCTGCACTGTGCCTAGTGCACAGCAGGTGCCCCCTTAAGACTTCTATTTAAATGAATGGTATGAGAAGGCATTTTCCTGAGATGGATCCAGTGGCATGTGAAACTGGAGGAGCTTCCAAACAAGATTCTCCTTCAGTTAACTCACAGATGTGGCACGGAAGGCGCCTTCGACTCACCTTTATTAAAGAGTGTGCTGCTCATGAAGCCAAGTAACACCGAGGAGACAGCAAAACACAGGAAATAGAAGGTGATGTATAGTGGGTCACTGTGTTGAACGACTCTCTCATGTGTAATCTGATGAAATAATTAGAAAGCTAGTTATCATATGTGAAGTGATGAGGTGAAAAGGCATAGGAGTATAGGAAAATGCTCAACACTGACTCCAGTGAAGTGAGTTCCGCTACTCAGACATTCAAGGACCAGCCGTACACCTAGGTCTCTTTTTCACCTTCTGATCAACTATACCTTTTAAACTTCCACAGTGGAACTGGTGCAAAACACATTTACTCTTCGGCAAACTAACACACTTTGCCCAACCTCAGCTTTCCATTCCTCTTCAAGTTGTGATAGGCTGCATACAAATGAGTACTTGCCTTGAGAAATAAAATCCCACACAGCAAACAGATGATAATGAAACACATCAATAAGAAGGTGACAAAATATGAAATCCAGAGCATAGCATTACTGAGTCCCACCATGAGCTGGTACTCCTAAAGGAGAATCAACATAAGCCAAGTGTCATTTAAAAAAATTAAAAATGCCTTACCTTACACGGCTTGAATATCACATCCCCATTTACAAAGAGACCGTGCCTCACAATAGACAAATGACCTAACTGAAGCTTTGTACCTAATGAGTGGTATAATTTCTACTCAGAATTCTGGGTGCAGAATTTATTTTTCTCCTAAGATTTAGAAAACTCTGGTTCTGATATAAGAAACACCTTTAAAAACTAAAAGTGAAGAAGCTAAGATTAAGGTGGGCATAGTGGCACATGCCTTTGATCTCAGCACTTGAAAGTCAGAGGCAGGTGAATCTCTGAGTTTGAGTTCAGCATGGTCTACAGAGTGAGTTCCAGGACAGCCAAGGTTACACAGAGAAATCTGTCACAAAAGACATTTAAGCAAAGCTCTTCTTTTCATTATATCCTGCTTCCAGAAAATAAGAAACCCAAAAGATAAATGCATTTCAGAATTGTAGATCTGAGCAGGGATAGACAAATTATGAGCCATGAGTTCATTTGCAACCTTCCGTTTTATAAAGTTTATGGACACAAGGCCACATTTATTCATTTTAACATTGTCTAGAGCTGCTTTCATCCTACAGCTTGTCTACACTAACTGCTTCTGAATTTACAGATTAGAAATCCAGGGGCGGGGGCTGGAGAGATGGCTCAGTGGTTAAGAGCACCATCTGCTCTTCCAGAGGACCAGGGTTCGATTCCCAGCACCCACATGGCAGCTAACAACTGTCTGTAGTTCCAGTTCCAGGCAAACACCAAGGCAAATAAATAAATAAATAAATAAATAAATAAATAAATAAAAATAAATAAAATTTTAAAAAAGAAAAAAAAGAAAAGAAATCCAGGGGCTAGAGAGATGGTCCTGGTATGAAGAGCACTTGGCTTGACTGAGTTAGGGTTTCTAGTGTTGTGATGAAATACCACAACCAAAACCAGTTAGCCAAGGAAAAGTTTTATTTTAGCTTACAGCTCTCAGTTACACTTCGATCACCAAGGGAAGTCAGAGAAAGAATTGAAGGAAGGAGCTGAAACAGAGGCCATGGAGGAACACTGCTTATTGGTTTGATCTCTTATACAGCTCAGGACTACCAGTCCAGAGGTGGCTGGGCCCTTCCTCATCAATCATTAATCAAGAAAACACCCTACAGAGTTGCCTATAGGCCAATTTTATGGAGGAATTTTCTCAGTTGGGAGTCCCTCTTCCCAGATAGATGACTCTAGCTTGTTTCAAGTTGACAAAACAAACAAACAAACAAAAAACCCACTAGTACATTGTTCTTGCAGAGGACCCAGAGATTCATATTCTTTTCTAACACCCACATGATGCTCACAACCACTGCTCCAACTGCAGAGATCTAACACCTTCTTCTGGCCTTTGCGGGAAACAGGTTTGCACATGCGCGTGATGCACATGCATACATATGTGCACAAAGAAAAGAAGTTTCAGACTAGAAAGCTAGACTGAGAGGCAATAGTATTGTGAATCATTCTGAAGGGCTCCTTATTCTTGCCTCTTCTGGCTGCCTCTGGGTGTCTCCAATGCCTTTTTCCTAGTGATAAAGGGAAAACTTAAGACAATTCAGTTTGGCAATTTGAGGAAAAGAATGGTTCATTTAAAAAAAAAGTGGATTACACTTTGCAACAGTAGAGAGACACTGAACTCTGCTAGCAGTGTATGAAGGCAGTATCACAGGACAATGACCTGGAGATAGTCTGTGTGTGATGAACGCTCAGTCAGTTCCTCCTTTTTATGCATTCCTGGACCCCATCCCATGGAGAAGCGCTGCCCACAGTGGGCAGGTTTTCCAGCCTCAGTTGACCTAATTAAGAATTAGGTCAGAGGTCTGTTACTAGGTGGTTTGGATCTGTTGAGGGGATAATACTGACCACCATGCAGCATTAGGTACAGCATGCTGCACAGAGAGGTGGCTTTAGGACAAATTTAGTTTACATTTACAATTGTTCCTTTGGACCAGTCTCTTGGTTTTGATCACTATGGAATTTATACTGTCAGATCTGTTGAGTGATTCTATGTCTTTCTTTATGTTTGAGAATTTGGTGAAAGACATGCTCAAAATCTGTAAAATCTAAAATTCTGAAAGATAAAAGTAAAAATATAACAAAAATACAATGCTAGTAAGAGTAACTAGAAATTTCTTTAAAAGCCATTATTCATGATTTTCAAAGATACTATTTAAGAAACATAAAAATGAAAAATTGACTTTTAGAACATGAGAACCCATAATTCAAAAGAAACAAAACTGTGCTACAAATGTATTTAGTTTTAGCTGAATTATGGCTATAGTTACTCCAAAATCAACCGTGGGGAGTCTCCCATGAGAGAATGCCTTAACAGCAGGGTGGATGCCACTAAAATAAAATATTTACAGACTGCTGCAGTGCATCCTAATGATGATGCAAGAGAAAACAATTTCCTCCCTAGGTATAAGGATCAGTCTTAATTGTCAAATCAATTGGATTGAGAAGCAGGAGATGAGCAGAGTGCACTATGGGTAGGTATGTAAATGTCATTAGTGACACCTTGATCATTATGGATTGATCTTAATGAATGAACTTGCTTGATTCACAATGACGACATCATTGGAAAATGGTGGAAGGCAGGAGAGGTGGGGGGTACCAGGGAAGGTACGCCTTTCCTAACTCCCTTAGCCTTTTTCTCAGCCACCTTCCTCTCCTTTTCCTGTCTGCCATGATGTGAGCTGTTCTGTTCCAGCACAGCATCACAGTTCCACATGTCATTCCATAATGAGGAAATGACAACCGTGAAAATAAGAACCCAAATAAACCATTATTTCCTTGTTTCTGTCACATCAATGAAAAGAGAAACCATGCACTACGTTTGAGGGGCCAAGGGTACTTCTTGTGGTGCCTATAAATGATAAATGAGTGCCTATAAATGATAATCTGAGCTCATCAGTGCCTGCAAATGATAACCTGAGCTCACTGGTGCCTATAAACGATACCTGAGTTCATCATTAGTGCCCATGATAACCTGAGCTCATCATTGGTGCCTATAAATAATACCTGAGCTCATCACTGGGGCCCACAAATGATAACCTGAGCTCATAGGTGCCCACAAATAATAACCTGAGCTCATAGGTGCCCACAAATGATAACCTGAGCTCATCAGTGCCCACAAATGATAACCTGAGCTCATCAGTGCCCACAAATGATAACCTGAGCTCATCAGTGCCCACAAATGATAACCTGAGCTCATCAGTGCCCACAAATGATCAAGGCAACTGGCTAAGTAACAAACTAGTGAAAGCAGTCTTTGTTTCTATGTAAGGACAAGAAGAAAAGAGCAAGGTGAACTGGGAGGGTCTATTCAGTGCTCAGCTAATTGCTAATAACTGCCTCGCTAACTGGAGTGGGAACTGAAGCAGAGCTCAGCAGTCGCCTGAAGTGAAGAGACAGAACAAGCCCAGAAGGGGCAAAGCAGCTGACGTGTGTAGGGCCAGATTTCAGAGAAAGCAGAGGTCAGCAGTAGGTGCTCCAGACACCTTTGAATAGTGCTCCCAGCACCTCCACCTTACAACTCATGAAGACATACTCCAGGGCCAGGACAGCAGCAACTAAAGCAGGGAAAGGGTGGGTTACCATTCCCCAGTCAGAAGATCAAAACCACAGCCAGAAGGTTACTAACAAAGATCTTATGTGAGTAGTGGGTCCAATTCAGTAGGCCTAGACCTGGATTTTCCATCTAAGTATTACTGAGAAAATCTTCTGTGTAGAACATTGTCCTGTGACTTCATGCATATCAAGGTTTCTCAACTTTGACCTTGATAGTTAACGTTTGCATTACAGGACACTATTTGGGCACTGTAGGATATTCAACAGCATCTGTGGCTTCTACCAACCAGGTGGAAGTAATATCTGTCTTAGTTGTGAAAATTCCCTCAGACATTGCCAAGTGACAAATGAAGCAAAACTGTCTCAAATTGAGAATTACAACTTTAGAATAAATTCTGTCATCTCACCTATCAAAAGTAACAACTGAGTGTGGTAGCATATGCCTATAATCCCCGAGCTTAGGGGCCAGAATCAGGAGGATTGAGTCTGAGATCGTGCTGAGCTGTGGAGAATGTTTAAGCCTAACCTGAGGTATATTTGAGACCCTGTCTTTAAAAATCAAAATTTGGGACTATAACTCAATGGAAGAGTACTATCCTAGAATATACAAGGTCCTGGGTTCCATCCCTAGCACTGGAAAAAAAAAGTCTCAAAGGATAAACTGTTTCCAGGATACCTAAAACATGGGAACGCAAAATTAAGTTCTCAATAAAGTAAACATCACAGTTTACTTTATTAAGACTTTACTAAATTAAAATTTAGTAAATTTTATTTTACTAAATTAAAAATTGCCATGTGTCATAAACAGTCACCAAGTAACTTGGTTACTTGTGCCTTCTAGTGCTCAGATTTTTTTCTGGTTCCTTGTCTTTGGTGTAAATGGGTTACACAGCTTGTTTCAGTGACGAACTCTTGTACATATAATTACATTTTACCCCATAAAGAAGGCCATTGCACTTTGAGTTTTTCAGTTGCTCTGGCCAGCATCAAATTCTGTGACTTTAAGGAGCTGAACTCGACTCACAGCCATAAGAGCTTAGAAGTCTCCCCTCTGTAGCCTCAGATTGAGGAACAATCTTAGCTGAATCCAAGACAGGGAGAGCACAAGTTAATATGTGTTTGTCATTTGTTAAGTTGCAGTGATTATATATGGCAAAGGAGAAATATGATTCATCATGATAAAATGGGTAAATTAGAACCATGAGATAGACATTTTGCTTTATTAGAACTCTAATAAAGTGTGATGAATAAAGAGCATCTTGCCCAGTGAGCACACTAACAACAGCCTCATCAAATAAAGTGGAAGAGGAAGTTTCAAAGGGTCATTATCTAGTATAACATAATTATTATTCAGTATAACATAATTGCAGACACAAGGGTTCATCACTGTTCCCACACTCCATCTGTTCAAACAGTTGTACTGAATGACTATCAGATGCAAGAGAATCACTATTGCACAATTCTATTTAAGTTCCAAAAGTGAGCTAATATTAGCATGGGCTTTTACACTTTAAAATATCAACAGCCATTAGGAATAGAGATAGCACAATGATTTGAAAGGGAGAGGAGCACAAACTGGATTTTATTAATTGGGTATTTTTTTAATGAAGGCATGAAGGTAGGTGGGTCCAAAAGAGGGTGTGGATCTGGAAGATGGGCGAGGGGTAAATATAACTAAAGTACAACATCTTGTCCATGATAGGGAGGAGATGGAGAGATGTGGAGAAAAGAGAGTGACCTGATGTGGTGGGAGGGGGAAGGGACCTTGAATAAGAATATACACGGATAGAAAAATGTGACTTCTTTATTCATAATAAAAAATTTAAAAAAGGAATTCTCAAATAGTGAATGTTTTATTTTTATTTTGTTTAAAATAGGGTCTCCCTGTGTGACCCTGACTGGCCTGGAACTCTCTATATAGAGCAGGATGGCCTCAGACTCACATTGATCCCTCTGTCTCTGAACCTCAAATGCTGAGGCTAAAGGTGAGCACCACCCATGCCTAGCAATGAAAATGAAAATAAAATTAAATAAAACAAAATGAAGAGTAGCTGAAACTTACTAACTTACACTGAGTAGCTGAAGTTTCTGTGGCATGAAGAATAAACTGACTGTTTCAACTAATAGTTAAAAATAGATTTGAAAAAAGATTATGCATTAGTTAGGGAAAGAGAAAGGTTTTACAGTGAGAAAAAAATTAAAGAATGATTCAAAGTGAGACATTTTCACTGAGCGGCAAGGGATTGATATGAAATAATATCAGGGAAAGAAAGGACTCGGCAAAACCAAAAAGTCTGCTGGCATAGGCAAATGGTGAAAATTAACAAAAGCTTAAACAACTAGAAGATGGCATTGCCACAAATGGAAATGGCAGAGGAGTCCTGAGGACATGGGAAGACAGGGTTTTCATTAATTCACACATGTAACACCCAAAAGACAAGGAAAATTTAAAAAAAAATTACCAAGACTGGTGTGCTCAGTATACCCTGTGCACTAACATTCAGTGTCTCCAATCATTTTCATGGTAGAATATTATTGTCTCCATGTGAGAGGTGAAGCATAGAAAGAGTGAGACTTTCCCAAACATTACAAGAGCAGGAAATTACTAACATACACGTTATGCATTATGCCACACTGATAAAACTGAGGTTTCAAGCATGGATGATCTGGGACATCATAACTTCACTCCATAGCCAGGGAATAAGAGAATGGTTGCGTTCCCTATTGAAATCTGTCTTTATTAAACCCAGGTATCACTGGTCATTCAGGAACCAATGGACTTACTCAGTCTGGACATCATTTGACAAGTAGCTTCATATGCCTTAACAACAACCTAGTGAGTGGAAATTCTTGAAAGGTAAATTTCCAAAGTTTGAAATCAATCATGTACATATGCATTTCCATTCACTTCTACTTTCTAAATATAGTCACATGCATCAATCTCTGTCTGCACACATACTAACCCAACTTAGCACAGTCTTCCTGTCTTTCCTCTGGGCTCTCAAAATTAAAATTACCTTCCTGTCTTTAATCTTGCCTTAATGACCAAGCTTTGTTAGCAGATAATAACCCATGAACCAGTCCTTCCCATATGTCATTTCTGTGTAACCTGAGACCAAGAATGGTTTTTGCATTTTTAAGTGATTAAAAAGAAACAGAAAAACATGTGTAATGGTGATTTACAAACTCTAGTACAAACTCCAGAGTACTTACTATTTATTGCCTTCCCTTGAGGTCAACCAGTCTTCCACACCTCTCTCCACAATTGCTCTTTGCAGAGGCAACCGTGATAGGCACACTGCCAGCCAGTGTCAAGTCCCTTCCTCTGGAAATGTCTCCCTATTGAACTGTATTACTCTCCTCTGCTCAGAACAAGCAAAACCATCTCTGTACTTCAACAACAACTTTTTCCTGGCTCTTGTGAATAGAACAGCAATAAACATGGACGAGCAAGTGCCTCTGTAGCTGAATATGGAGTCCTTTGGGTGGGGTAGTGAGTTCCTACAGCAGATCCAAATTTTGAGGAACCTCAACACTGATTTCTATAGCGGCTACACGAGTTCTCCTTTCCCCACAACCATGGCAGAATTTGTTCTCATTAGCTTTTTGGTTTGCTTTCTTTATCTTAGCCATTCTAACTGGGGTAAGATGAATTCTCAAGGTAGTTCTAAATGAATTACCCCAGTAGTTAAGAATATTGAACAATTTTTAAAAAAGTTTTCCAGTCATTTGTATTTCATCTTTTTGGGAATCCTGTTTAGTTCCCTGCTTTGTTTTTTAAAAGAAAACTCTTTCTTGATGTTTAATGTTTTGAGTTCTTTATATATTCTAGACACTAGTGTCTAGCTGGTAAACACCCACTTGGGGGATTGTCACATCAATTTCTAATCTCACATCATGACAAGACTTTGAACAATGTGCAAGCAAAGAGTCTGTCTTCTCTTTTTAAACTATCAGTTGTAGAATGATTGTAGACTGTTCTAAATACTTTTAAAATACTATCTCACTTAACTGCCCCAATAACTACTAAAGTAGCTACTGAAGTCTTCAATTTACATCTAGAGAGACAAAGGGTAATCACAGAGTTAGTCACTGATAAAGCCAGGCTTTAAACATGAAGGCCATCAGAGTCCTTGGAACAGAGGAGGTAATTAGTAAATAAGCATTAAACAAATTAATGGACAGATAAGTGCTCTAACTTCATTCTGACTTTATAGTCACAATTGTTGATAACAAACAGTCTTGATTTACTACATACTGAAAATCATCTCAAAGAAGATCACAGGATGCAGCAATTAAAGTATATTATAAGTTATCTAATTCAAGACCTTGTCTGATTATTTCATTGTTGCTCATTTCAGTCCATAGACAATGGGGGCAGTAAGTTTTCTTTCCATAATATCGCTCAAATTTACTCAAATCAATAATTTATTTTTAAAAATCAAAAACTCAGAAAATTGATTGATAGCATCATGCACCCTCAGCCAGTTCACATTTGCATGGTGTTTCCATGGGATATTCATTCTCAGTAACAGGTGTGCATAAGTCACCCAGCCATCAGCACATATCTGTTCTACTGGCCCACAATATTACAAATAAAATGAAATTACCTTTAATCTCTTTTCCTTTTCCAACATAATGGTCCCAACAATGACAAGTGACATTTGAGTAAATGTAAATAAAATTGTCCAAGAAAACATATATATGAAAGCCCATAAGAAATGGTCATGAATAAAAGCAGGGTATGGGAATCTCTTGCAATAAATAGTGGTGTTAGCAAACATGTCTTCAGCTGCTCTGCCACTATGATACGCCATCATGGCCTTATCTAAAGAATGTTGCACGACAAGAAATCCTTCTCTGATGTATCCTAAACAAAACAAAAGACAAAGACTGTCAAGTTCAGGATACTGACATATGGCGGGGAGATGACAGTAGCAATTCAGATAATGGAAAACTTTTAGCAAAACAATTTCATGAATACCTTTTATGGCTTGAGACACATATAGTAAATACCAAGAAATCTTACTGCTATTCTCAAAATTAAAATATTGCATGAAAATAATACCATAACCCATGTAGTATCTTTATCAACCAAACTAAATGATAATTTTAAAATATTAAACAAACCTCTTATTTCTGTGTCTGTGTCCTTCCAAGATTCCTGTGCTTCAATCTAATACTTGGTGCATTTTTAAAAGGTAAGGCCTGTCAGCAGTGATTGAGTCATGAGTATTCCATCCTCATGCATGGGGGATGGAATCTTAAAGGGGATGGAAGAGAGTGGCCTACCCTCTTTGCCCTTCTCCTTCTACTATGTGAAGAAACAATCAGTCTCCCCTCAAAGGATGGAGCAAAGCTACCACTTGGGAAGCACACAGCAAACCAGTACCAGAGATCTAGTCTGTTGATTCTGGGAGCTTAGACTCCCTAACTTTCTATTATAAACAATGAAATAGATATCTTGACAGAAGAAATCTTTTGCAGGGTAGGGAGAAACTGAGTACTAGAGAAACTCCCAGGAATCCACAAGGATGACCCCAGGTAAAACTCCAAACAATAATGTAGAAGCTGTCTGAACTGGCCTTCCCCTGTAATCAAACTGATGAACACCCAAATTGTTATCATAGAACCTTCATCCAGCAACTAATAGAAGCAGATGCAGAGATCCACAGCTAAGCTTTGGGCCAAGGTCCTGAAGTCCAGTCAAAGAGAGGAAGGAGAGATTATATGAGCAAAGGGTGAAGATCATGATGGGAAAACTCACAGAGACAGCTGACCTGAGCTACTAGGAACTCACTGACTCTACACTGACAGATGGGGGAACCTGCATGGGACCAAAATAGGCCCTGTGAATATGGATGACAGTTGTGTGGTTTGGGCAGTTTGTGAGGACTCTGGCAACAAGACCAGGATTTATCCCTAATTTATGAACTAGCTTTTTGGAACCCATTCCCTATAGATGGATACCTTGCTCTGCTCAGCCTTGATGTGGGGAAGGGGTCCTGCCTCAACCTGATATCCCAGACTTTGTTGACTCTCCATGACAGGCCTTATTTTCTTTGAGGAATGGATGGTGGGGTGGGGAGGGGGAAAGCTGGGGAGTGAGTGTAAGGAGGGGAGGGAAGGGGAACTGTGGTTGTTATGAATAAAATTATAAAAAGAATTTTTTTTAAAAAAAGGCATCGTGGCATTTTGCTATGTCATCCTGGAATTGATGAAGATTAGTTCCAAACACTGAGATATGACATAGGAAGGAAGCTCTAAGCAAGAAATAAACCCCATTTACAATAACATTAAAAAGAGTGAAGTCAACATAAATAAACATCCAAAGAGATGAAAAACTTAAATACTCAGAACTAAAAAACACTAGGAAGATAAAGCCAGTGCACATAAATGAAAAGATGTCTCCTATTTCTTGGTTTGGAGAATGAATACTATATAAAGGTCATGCCTAAGGGGAACTACAGATTAGTGGACATCTACACAGAACCTCAAAGGACACAGTAAATAACAACAACAACAAAAAACAATCTGCAGAAAGAAGACCCAAGTTGGAATCTTTACATGCATTGATTTAAAAACTTATGAAGATATTGTAACCAAAAAGTATATATCATAGACTATGTGTAGAGACATATAGACAATAATGTATCCATAGTTAATAACACTGTAGTATGTACTTTAAAACATCATTGGAGGTAGACATCATGCTTGACATTCACTTGCAAAATTCATGGAACAAAACTGGACACGGTGGCACACATCTTTAATCCCAGCACTTGGGACTCTGAGGCAGGTGAATCTCTGTGAGTTTGAGGCCCATTTGGTCTACACAGCCAAGTTCTAGGCCAGCCAGAAACTAAAAACAAACTAAAACAAAAACTTCATGTAGCAAATTCTGCTCCATTGCTCTCACACTCTACCATTCTCGCCCTCTCTAAGTGGCAGCTGCTGTCTGGATATTGTCTGCTGTCTCACGGGCCCTAGTGTGGCAATGCAGAGGTGGGAGCCACGTAGGAGGTGACTGGGTCATGACTGACATCGGGACAGGCTGACGCTAATTTCATGGAGTGGACAGGTCTGGTGGGTGTGAATTGATTCCTGTAAGCCTCAATTATAAAATGAGCAAGCCTGGCTCCTCACTGCTCTCTTGCCCCTTGGTCTCATGTATGCCCCTTCGGCATTTAAACTGTCCTTTTCTGCTTCTCCACTATGTCACTGTGCAGCTAAGGGAAGAAGACAACAGGAAGGAATGCTGAGGTCATGCTGCCCTGCTTAAACCATCCATCCCCCAGAACTGTCATCCAAGCAAACATCACTCAGGCTCAGGCAGTCATGGAGATACATCACAGGCTGACATCCCAGCTGTAATCCCTGGTATAATAGAACTTTGGTGCTGATATGGAGCTTACAGCTCTTCTCCTAATCTTTGTCAGATTAAAAATATGGTCCAGAGTGTTTAACACATATAATAGAATCTAAGCAAAAACAAACCAACCAACAGACAGAAAAGCAGGACAAATGACTCCTATTGGCCATTTACAAAAACAATTTCAAATTTCATACCAATTTAAAACACTAACTTACTACACATGTCCATTTGCATTTGTCTGTTGCATGAATTCTGGTTGTATTAAAAGAAACGCAGAGCCAGATATCAGGGAAAGGCTGAACTATCAAAGAGAGGAAACACCACAGTCAAATCTGACCCAGCTGTCTTCCAGCTTCCTCAGCCTCTCTCCTCATCACTTCTAATGCCTGAATCTGTCTTCCTACGACTGCCTTAAATACCTTCTTTGCCCAGATGTTTCACATCTAGGTTAAGATTAAAGGCATGGGCTACTACTATTTGGTAGTTAGCCTTGAACTCACAGAAACACAGAAAGATTTCTGTCTCTGGAGTTATGGGATTAAAGGTGTGGGACCACCATTGCCTGCCTGAGAGCCTGGAACTCCCTCTGTAAACCAAGCTGGCCTCAAACTCAGATCTACTGGGATTAAAGGCATAGGTCACAATGCCTGCTTGGGTGTAGGTCACCATTCCCATAGGTCTTCTTCCCCTGCTCCAACCCCATGCTGGGATTAAAGATGTGAGTTACCACTCTCTGATCCTTCTGAATTGACTGTGGATAGATCTCTTCTCTGATAGTTCAGATTGGTCTTATTAAATATATAACATATCACCACATTTGTCTAGGATTTTTTTCTTTCTTGTTTTAAAAGCTTTTATTTTTAAGGGGAAAAAAGGAACTCTTTTCAAAAGTACCTTTCCAATCTGAAGAT
Source organism: Sigmodon hispidus (assembly GCA_004025045.1). NCBI lineage: Eukaryota > Metazoa > Chordata > Mammalia > Rodentia > Cricetidae > Sigmodon > Sigmodon hispidus. The sequence continues at coordinate 30,416 of PVIH01013551.1, forward strand.
GGTGACACATTTCTGTAATCCTAACACTTGAGAGAGTCAGGCAGGAAGATCACCCCAAGTTTGAGAACATCCTATAATTATATAATGAGCTTAAGGCCAGCTGCTACTACATAGTCAGATACTATCTAAAATATCCAATAATAATGTTGATAAATGGCCCATCTAACTATTTTTATTAGACCATGTCTACATTTTTAGTGAAACTACTTATATTCCACCAACACCATAACATTTTCTATTATGTTCTTTCCAAAGAATATCTTTAGGATACAGTGTACTAATTTTAAAAGAGACTAGATTCATCTTAAACTTATAGTTAAAAAATATTTAAGTGTTTTTATAAAATATTATATAATCTTTTAACTCTAAAATGACAATCACTTAAAAATCTTTGTAAATGTCTACATAGATTTTCTATAGTTTTAATTCTATGTACACAGATCAATATTTACCAGAGTTTGTGTCTATTATTTTAATAGCTGCATCAATTTGTCAAACTGATACATTATTTTTGAAGCAGAGTTGGGCTGGGTAGGATGATGTATATTCATGTGTACATGAGTGCATGGCCATGCATGAATCTTGCAAAAATCAGTGGCTGACTTAACCAGGAACCCTACCCTACCCTTCTCTGCTTCACTTATTTGAGACAGGGTCTCTTTGTCAATCTGCAGCTCCTGGCTTTGGCTAGGATTGCTGACCAGCAAGCTTCAGTGGCATGCCTTTCTCTGTATCTCCAGTACTGGGGCCAAGGGTAAGTGATGGGATTGGACTTGGACCCTCATACTTGTGCACAAAACCAAGAACTTAACCCACTGAGCCATCTCCTCAGCCCAGTCTGATAAATTCTGAACAATGTTCTGTTTATATAATTTTTATTCTTTCAATTTTTACTGATAAATAGTAAAATCACACATATTTTTGTCTCCTGCCAAATAATTTCCATAAAAAACATTATCTGTGCCTGATTTTTAACACAAAGCTCTTACTGGCATTACTTTTTTTTCTTCCTTTAAGGTATTTCTATCACTAAAAAATAATTTAAATTTGTCATTATGAGCTGATTTTAAGAAAGCTATTTATCAATGTAAATATATAAGACATATGTTTATGGAATATGCATATGTATTCCGTATTCCATATACATATGTATGTCTATATATACATATATATTGAATCAAGGGAGGCAAAAGTTATCAACTAAAACTATATAATGCACAGATACAAGAAAATTAAGTCAAGAAATGAAGAAAAACAGTAACAGATTTCTGATGTGTCAAATTCTATGTTTGCTAATAAAAGATAAACTTTAGACCACAATGAACCATAATTAATGAATGGACAGGGGAAATATAGACCCTAGAGGCCTCTAAGAGCCTGAGGGCCAGGAGGCCTCAGATTTATTCATTCTGCTCATGCGGAGGAAAAAAGGAAGCCCATGACTACTGACTACCCATACACAGTAAAAATAAGGGGCTGGAGAGATGGCTCAGCGGTTAAGAGCACCGTCTGCTCTTCCAGAGGACCCGGGTTCGATTCCCAGCACCCACATGGCAGCTAACAACTGTCTGTAGTTCCAGTTCCAGCCAAAACACCAAGGCAAATAATTAAATAAATAAAGTGTTAAAATAATAATAATAATAATATAAGTGTGCTTAAGGATCTGCTAACCAAGGGGTCCCCCGTTGTCTTCAGAGAGGCTCCGGGGTCCTAGGGAAGGCATGGATGGGAAGAGAACTGATGTATTCCAATCCTTTCCTTCCTGATCCTTGGCCAGTTCCAGGGGATTATGAGGATTACAGAGATGAGCAAAGCACAAACTATATTTTTCCTAGAATGAGAGTCAAAGACAAACATGTTCAACAGGGAGCCTTGAAAAATGAAGATTAGCATTGATAGGAAAGTTTTGGGTTTTAATTAAATGTTTTTTTGGGGGGGGGCAGAACAACAGAATCATTATGACATGGAACAAATAACATGGTGCACAAGCTATAACCACAGTCAGAATGTAAAATGATCTAAATTTCATAGATCTCTCTCTTTCATCCTCATGACATTCTGCTTTTCAGTCCAAAAGTGCAAGTCATCACTGTGACTACACTTTTCCAATCCCCCTTTCTTCTGCCTATTGAATGAGCAGTAAGAAATACCTACTAGAGAGCCTGGGAGGACAGCTCAGAGCTTAGGAACACTTGTTACTCATATAGAGGATCTGGGTTCAGCTCTCAGTATCCACACGGCAGCTCACAAGCATCCATAACTCTAATTCAGGGAGTCTGATTACTCTCTTCTGACCTTTTAGGGCAACAGGTACACATTGTTAGGACTCTGGCTTAGCCCCTGAAGCTATACCTGGCCAATGGCAATTGGCCGGGCTCCATGTAAGAAAGATTCCCACTGCAGAACCTATCTCTCCTTTGCCCTTCTTTCTCCACTGTTACAGAACAAACTCTTCAGTCCCTCACCTCTCTCCTCTCCTTGCTTTCTCTCCATCTTCTTTCTCCCTTCATAATACTAAAGTATTTTCACATAGATCTAGTCTAAGTGTCTCCTGCTGCACCACTGCCTTTCATGGTGTCTACATGGGGCATGGTGCCTCTCTCCATCCATCGCCATCTGCCAGCCACACCGGGTAAACACAATATCATATCAAAACACAACACATATGCTTTGCACATATATGCATGCAGGCAAAACATTCATACACATAAAACGGTTTAAATAGATACAACAATACTTTCAAAAATCTAGAGGGCCTGGGGAGATGGTTTAGTCAGTAAAGCACTTGTTTCACAAGTATGATTAACTGAGTTGATATCTCCAGAATCCATGTAAAAGCTAGGCATAGTAGCATGTGCCTGTGATTACAGACCTGATGATCCCTAAGGCGTGCAAGCCAGATAGTCCAGCTGAATGAGCAAGTTCTGGGTTCAGTGAGAGACCCTATCTCTAAAACTGAGACATAGAAACAATTGAGGAATGCATCCCATGTCAGCCCGTCACCTCCATATGCATGCACACATGTATATACTTACACACACATGAGCATGTACATATAAACAGCTACATACCACAAACACACATATTTACTCACACTCTCACAAATCTATTAGAATGTCATCAGCAAGATGGTAGAAATGAGAGTACATGAACAGATCAAAAAACAAGACCCAAATTATGTTGCTTCTAAGAATCACCTCACTTTTGAGAACCACAGAAATGAAAGTGAAAGGTTGACAAAAAGACACTGCAGACAAATGTATACCATAAAAGAGAATACTTGGATTTAGATATACCTAAGTTAAAAGTTTCAAAAAGAGCATACACTGTGCATAGTGATGCATACTTGAAGCCCCTGTACTTGAGAAGTAGAAGCAGAAGTTCAAGGCCATTCTCAGGTATATAGTGAGACCCTTCATCAAAAAAATGTAAAAGGGGATAGACATTGGATAAATTATAAATGGATTGATATGTCAAGAGAATAAAATAACTGTAGATACTTATGCAGGCACTATCAGTGGGTGCATGGATCCATATGCACATGAGTATGCCAAAGGAAAGTCATAAAATGTATTGCAATTGTGATTGAGAGCTTCAGTAAACCCACATTCAACAATGGATTTGTCATTCAATCAGAAGATTAGTAAGAAAACACAAGACTTCAACAACACGTTCAACAAATAAGTAAACAGACTAGACATACAACACTTCATCCTATAGCAACAACTCATTTTGCAGACTAGCAAGTGCATGTGAAACATCCTGCAGGACATGTGGCCAGGAGGCAAGTCTGAGTAAATCTGAAGATTAAAATTATACAGGGCATTGTTTCTGGTCATTACAGTATGGAAACTAGAAATCAATAGGAGGAAGAATTGTAGAACTTAAAGCTAAACAATATATCCCCCAATAACAATAGCCAGTGGTAAAAGTAGGAGAATGGCTCAGTCACCAAAGTGCCTAATATACAAAATTAAATACCCAGAATCCATATAAAGCCAGATGTGGTACCCACACATGAAATTCCAGTGACCCTACAGTGAGATGGAAGCAGATTCTCTTGTGGGCCATTTAGCCTTGTGTATATACATATTGGTAAACAAAAGATTCTATTTCAAATAAGGTGGAAGGCAAGGATCAACACCAAAGTTATCCTCTGACCTCTACACTTGGGTTTCAGTACTCATACACACACACACACACACACACACACACACACACACACACACAAGCATGTACGCATAGAGAGACATACACATGCATATAGACACACACATGCACAAAAACACATTTAAACACTCTCAAAACTGAAAACATAACCATCAGCTCTTTAGATGAAACTTTCTCACCTGAAGTGGCAAGCGTTTCACTGTTGGTTTTGAACATGTGATCAAACATAATAGCAGCCAGAACATATGAAGACTTGTTTTCATACTTAATGTATTTCTCAAAAGATTCTTCTGAAGAAAAGCCTTGAACTGTAGAGAGAAAAGTCCAAGTTGCCCATATAAGCATGAAAGGCCCAATGCTCATTCTTCTTGGCACCATGAAACAACCGTGTCACAAGAGTGAAAATTCCAAACAGTGCCACCTAACCAATGACACTCAGATCATCTAATATATACCTGGAGTATGGAAAAACAAATGAAAAATAAATATATAAAATAAAATACTAATATATCATACATAAAGCCACACACACAGAAAGAGAGAGAGCCCTTCTTCCATAAGATAATGGAAAGACTATATTTAAATAGTTCTTTAGAAAAGAAAAGTGTTGTGGCTGTGATTCAGTGGTAGAAAACTTGCCTAATATCCAGTTCTCATTCTCTCTCTCTCTCTCTCTCTCTCTCTCTCTCTCTCTCTCTCTCACACACACACACACACACACACACACACACACACACACACACACACACACGAAACCATTGACTGGAGGTTGCATTGACAGAACAAAAACATTTTTTTAAAAAATCAAGAAGTTAGCTTAATAACATTTAAAAGTCACTATTCTTCAAGATAACATTTAGTGAACAGAAAAGCCACAAACTGAATCCAAAGCAGACACATAATGCATACAACCAACAAATACATCTATAACAGCTGTAAGCAAAGAAGAGAACAATTCAACCCCAAAGAAAATAGACACATTATATCATCAGGCTTGATGTAGCCAACAAGTGCTCCAGGAGCAACTAATCACATGGAAGCTGAGCTCAGCCAGAGTAGATGAGGTGGTGCCTCAGCTGTGGGATGCTGGCTGTGCACAGGAAAGTCCTGAGTCTGACCTCAGAAACAGCAACAACAAAATGTTAACAAGAGGAAAGCAAATCAAGACCAAGAGGATCCCACCACATACTCATCAAAATACCTAGAGTTTTGTAGAATTATATCAATATTTTACTAATCAACATAAAGTATTCATTATAATTTTGTTTTTTATATAAACTGAAACTTAGACCCTTGGCCTAAACTCTTCAGTGACTGATGCTTTCCTCTATGACTGCCATTAGAATTCAGTGAGGTGACCCTCATGTATACCCTGGTGGTTCACACTGTGAAAAAAATAATTGTGTTTACTGAGAACTGTCACTGTTTTTCAGAGTAGAGCCACATTTACCTTCCCACTGGTGTGGAAGGTCCCAGTCACTCCATAATTAGTCACACTAATCAACCTCACTACCATCTTTTTGTTCCAGTTATGAAAGACATCTCATTGTCCTCCATTACATTTCCCTGATAATAAACAAAGCAGAAAATCCTTTATGTGCTCCTTTGTCGTTTAGATGTTATCTTCAGTCTCCAGCAAAGCATCTACTCAGACCTGTTGTTTTATACATTGGACATTTGTCTTTATATGATTAAGTTATTAAGAATGCTTTAAAATTCTGTTACAAGCCTGCTATCATATAGGAAGTCTGCAAATATTTTCTCTTGGCCTTTAGGCTGTCTTTTTTTTATAGCTTTCTTTAAAAAATATTTCCAATTTTGTTGAAAACAAAGTATTTTTATTACATTTTCTTGTGTTTTCCTTTTTTGGTTTTTTATTTGTTTGGTTGGGTTTTTTTTTTTTTGGTTGGGGGTGTTGTTCAGTTTGGTTTGATTTTGTTGGTCATACCTAAAAATCATTTTCCAAATCCAAGGGCATGAAGACAATTCTTGGTTTTCTTTTAAAAAGCTTCATAGTTTTTGCTCTCATATTTAGATTTTTTGGCCCAATTTAAATTATTTTTACATAAGATTCAAGTAAATGAGCCAACAGTGTTCTATTGTATGTGAAACATTCTGTTTCCAAATAGCTCAAGACTATTCTTTTTCCACGGTTTAGTTTTGAAAGAATATCAAAACATCAATTTATTAGCAAGTATCTGTTTATTTCTAGACTCTCAATTCTATAACACTGATATATACATCAACTTTTGTACCAAAAGCTTGTGTGTGTTCAAAACTTCAATATTTCTCAGCATTATTTTGGCCTCCATTTTTGCGTGAATTTCAGAATTGGTTCATCAATTTCCACAAAGAAGCTCAAAGCCCTGTGCAGAAAATGAGCCTGTTATTAGGCATTCAGACAGATCTAGGCTTCATCCATCCAGTTCTCTGGAAAGGCTCCATACTTCCCTGGTCCATGGATGGGGAGCCCTGAAGCCAAGTTGCAGGACTGCTTCAGATTCCACAGCAAAGACTGAGGTAAGCACACCCCACTGGCACCTTGTCTCTTGTGTATATCTTTGTCCCAAGATGGCTGATTTCATTCTACTGCAGAGGCAAACTATCTGAACCTTAAATCAGCTTCAGGATCTGGTGTGACTATGGGGCAAGTGTGTCTCAGGGACTTAGAGAAATATCTTCCTGGTTCTATGTTTGAGGCTGCTCTCAGTTGACAGTTATGATGGGCCAAAGTCCCTGGACTTTTTCAGTCTATAGTCAGTCAACCCCCCACCCCACCCTCGCCACTGTTGAGGGATGAGGATGACTCACATAGGAATCTCTCTCTCTATCTAGGTCTTTGAGCTAGGTCCTTTCTCTGCCCACAAAAGTGGCATTTAATCACTGCTGAGAGGGCCTAAACTGAGTCTTGGGACATTGTTGGTCTATGGTCAGAGTTGAGGTCAGGAGGTCCATCACTGGAGACACAGTGGGTACCCTTCATCCCAGATCCCCAGTGGACAGTTCTGATAGCAAGGTTATCATGGACATGGGAAATTTGTACCTCTGAAGGCAGAAACATGGTAGTTATGTCTGCTGCCACCACGGGCATTGTCCTCTCAAGGTGGCTCTCCCAGATCTTGGACTCACAAACCCCTAATTGGGTAGAACTTTTATCCACAGGTACTTGCAAAATTATTTCTGTACTTAATATAAAAAAGGAGTTTTAATACACTACCCTGCTATCACTACTTTACTCTATATATATATATATATATATATATATATATCATAGCTATAAAAGTATATACCAAAATAAATTCACACAGGGACATAAGCCATTGACAGGACTGAAGGCACAGATGCCAAGCTCCTAGCAGTGTCAGAGAGGAAAATTTTAATATGCATAAATATGTCTGGTAAAGAAATATCTCTTATGCTATGATTCTACACTAATTTTCTTTTCAGATATACTCATAAATCATTCTTAAATGATATTTTAAAAAAATTAGTGATGTGAAAAATCCATGCAACAAAAAGTACTTGCTTTATCCTAATATTTGAAATAAAATCCTGTCCTTTTAAGTCTGGTTGCATAATGAGAGGGATGGAGAAATGACTCATGAGGTAAAATCACTTGATGCCAAGCCTGGTGACAGCATCAGGGGAAGGAAAGAACCGGGGACTTCCACACCTCTCTCTCTCTCTCTCTCTCTCTCCCTTCCTCCCTCCCTCCCTCTCTCTCACACACACACAGACACACACACACATGTACACAGACATAAAAGATTTTTCATAGCATAATTATAAACAACATATAGTTATAATTCTAGAATTAAAAATTAATTCAGTCTAATTTTAAATATATTTCGATAGTGATTATGTCATGAAGATATCTGAACAAACTATTTGGGAGACTAATGCATGACTTATGAGGGTTACTGAATCACACTAAAACATTTCCAGAGAAGTACTTCAAGTGTTCTAATTTCTAATATTTAAAGTCGAAATTTAAATCCTTTTTCACCATTTCAGTAATATTTCTTGCCACATCACTCTCAGGAGGCACAAAAGCCAACTCATATTCAAACTTTTTATTAAGGAACCCAGGTAGTGTCAGGGGAATAGGATTAAAAATCATAGCACGAACAAATGTCTTCTTTGAAATTCTGTGCATAGTCAAAGTCCATACAAACAACAGAAATATCAAGAGGATCTCCACCACTAAGCCAACCACATTCCGCCTCTGCAAAAAATAAAACAGGAGGACTGTGTTAGTGAATATATGAGCACATGCATGTGTGTGCTCCTGTGTGTACATATGATCCAGGCCTACATTATTCTGCTATGTTCTCCAAAGAGAATGGCTCCCCCGTCTTCCTCTCTCTTTTCTACAGCCCATTCTATTCTACTGAGTCTACTGATTCTTAGGGTGTTCTTCAGTCATAGCTTCAGCCTCAGAACAAAAGTAAGAAAATAAATTAGAATCAAATGTGGTAGAGGAGATGTTAGTTCCCCTCTGGCTTCAGACTTTCCATCTAGCTCCCACAGATACCTTCACTTACCTTCAAAAGGAAATTTTTCCACAGAAGGACTGAAAGTTGCTTCATGTACAATGAAACCATCTTACAACAAAGAGTGAGAACTAAATGCTTACGAAACAAGAATGTAACACACTTAAGGTCACCTGCCAAAATAGTAAATGTCATCAAGAAAAAGGATTATTGCTTCGTTCTTCCACACCTTTATTTACAATGCCAAACAAACAAACCCCCAAATGGGTACTTGAATGCTTTTCTATACCTTTATATCAATTCATTGAAACATTGGAGAATAGTGATATAAACATGTGCAAACTGCTGATCCATTTTGACAAAGGAGATAGAAAATCTAAGTGTAGAATATCACTATTTGGGAAGCTTCTGCATGTCTCACAAACTAGTGTTAAACACCTGCTTGCTTAATGCCTTCATATAAAATGTGCTATACTAAACCAGCCAGCTCATAACGTGACCCTTTCCTCATAGTCACAGATAGTATGGCATAGTAACTATGAACCTAGGATCTAAGTTCAGACATCAACTCTTAAACATGCTGCATGCATATAATTCTAAGAAAAACAATTAACCCATGGCTCCTCATCATCTGTAAGTCAGGAAGTGGTAGCACCTTAGTACCTTACAGAGACTTCCCCCTGCCGTTGGGGTCAACTGCTACTATGGAAACACTGAGGACTAGTCATCACTTTTTTTAAATTGTAATAAAACATATAGTATAAAATTCACCAGTATGTGTTTGTGTGTGTGTGTGTGTGTGTGTGCATGTGGGCTTGATTTAGGGATATCAATCTATCGATCGCATTGTTCTACAGCCAACACCACCATTCATAACTTCATAACATTTTCATCTTCAAGAATTGAAGCTCTGATTCTTTAAACTCCCCCCTCACCATGCCCCATGTCCTGGCAAGTATAACTCAGGGTAATCAGTGTGATTGTATAGCCTCATGAGGCTAGTAATAATGGTTTTACAGGAAGGAACTTCAGATACTTGTCAATGGATAGAATATTTTATACTAAATGAAATAACTCAATCGCAAAGTGCCAAATGCCAGAGAAGACACATATACAAAAATCTGAAGAAAAGTAAACAAAGATAAATGTAAAGAAATATGCACATAGACACATAATCAAACAGATAGGACACTGGACCCAAACAGGGGTGACACTAATGGACATGCTGACACAGAGGGGGCATCACTGTGCCTCAACTCTAAACAAAGAGAGTTCACAAGGTCCTAACTCTAGACCACAAGCAGCCTAAAGAATGCTGAAAGCAGGAGAAATGGTTTTCCCAGGGAACAGCCTTAGGTTGGTCATTTGATACCAATGGTCAGCCCTGAAATCATACACATACAAGTAACCTTATTATGCAAACTAAATAGGTCATCCTCATATAATATAGTATAGTATAATATATTAAATAGAGGCCAAAGATTTAAGAAAGAGTGGGGTGGAGATGTAGGAAGGGCTGGAGGAAGGAAAGGGGAAAAGTATACAATTATAAGAAATTCTTAGGGGAAAAAAAAAACAGAAGAAAATAAAACATCTTGAAGGAAACAAAGATTCAGAAAATAGCAAAGCAGAAATCAGGGAGGCCAGAGGACATAACAAACGAGCATGCATCTGTTTATTGTTTGTTTGTTTGAGATGGGGTCTTGCTATGCAGTCCAGGTTAGTCTGATCCTCCTGCCTCTGATTTTGAAGTACTGGTATTACAGGGGTGTGCCACTACAGCTGGCTAACATGTCTAACTGCTGGGGGAGGAGAGTGAACTGTTAGTTATGAAATGGATATTCTTCAAAAAATCCTTCAGAAATTAAGATTTGAAATAAAAGCATTCACAGATGAAGGAAAAACTAAGAGACTTCATAGCTTGTAGGTTTTATCTGAAAGAATTAATAAAGAAAGCTCTTTGGAGAAAAAAAAAAGAAATGGTATTAGGAGATATAAACCATCAGAGATGGAAAAATACCTGGGAAAGGTGAGGATTCCTATATAAGTAAAACCCAGAACCAAATATTGGGGAAAGTTGGAATATCAGAGAGAGGAAACAGACCACAGTCAATTCTCACCCAGCCAACTTTTCAGGCTGAAGAGGGTAAATGCTGTCTTCAAGAGTCTTCTGCTTGGCTGGTTTCTCCTACAGAATGCCTGAATATCTGCCTCTTCCTGCCTTAAATATCTTACCTAACCAGTTGTTTTACTTCTGGATTCAACTCTGCATCATAATCCTAGAGTTAGTATTAAAGGTATGAGCTACTACTTCTTGGTTGTTAGGCCTTGAACTCAGAGGAATACAGAAAGATCTCTGTCTCTTGAGAGATGGGATTAAAGGCGTAAGTCACCACTCTCTGACTTACATGGCTTAACTGTGGGTGATTCTGTTCTCTGATGTTCCAGGCTGATTTTATTAAATATATAATATAGCACCACAAGACTAACTATATCTGTGAGCTATGAGCTTGGGTGGGAGACCCTGCTTCAAAGATTAAGGGGAAACAGCAATTGTGGGAGATCCACATCACCATCAGTCTTTAACAGACACGCAGATATAAACACACATATGAACACATTTACATAAATACATGCTACACATGCACACACACCACACAAACATACGTGCAAAAAGAAAACAAAAAGAAAACTCAGAAAAAGTGACAGAACTTTTTCTTGACTGACCAAAACAAGGAGATGACTCAAATTACTAAAAACCTGGAAACAGTGAGTGTCAGGTCCAAGGGGAACTGCATTTCCCCAAATTTTAAAAGTTTCTCAGGGACTTGTGAAGCAGATTCCCCTAAAGAGCCATTTCCCTTAACACTGGCCAAAGGACACATGGCTGTCTGTGGTGGTTATCAGCACACCAAAGTGCATGCTGGCCTCCAGGCTCCCTCAGTATCACAAGAACCTAGCTCTTCTCACCTCCTCCCCACCCTAAACTTCCAGCTAATGGGCTTCCCTCCCCTTATAACCCTGTTATTTTGGAGATCCTTGGTCTCTTTGTCTTCCTCTCTCTGCTCTGTGCTCTCCCCCTCTCTCTAGCTCTCTGCTCAGTTAGTGCTTCTCTCATGGTCATGTCCAGACCGCTGGCCATGTTCAGTTTACTTCTTTCTCTCTCTGTCCTGGACTCTGCCTCTCTCTAGCTCTCTGCTCAGTTTGTGCTTCTCTCATGGTCATGTCCAGACCGCTGGCCATGTTCAATCTACTTCTTTCTCTCTCTGCCCTGGACTCCGCCATAGATGCCTCTGGCTCTTCTCTCCTTTGGATGTACAATAAAAAAAAATGTTACCCTTAACCATACTATGAAGTAGTCATATTATCAGTTTATAAAATCACAAGACATTACCAATCTTTTAGAAATAAAAGCGATTGTAATGAAATACTATGAACAATTACAGTCCAACAGATTTAATAACCTAGATAAAATTAATTCCTAGAAACAAAATAATATACACATTTCAAGAACAAGTGGAAGATCTGAATAGAGCTTTTATAATAGATCAAATGAACAATGAAAACAACCTTCCAACACAGGGAAAGACAAGATCAGATACTAGCTGGAGTGGGAAAGAATTCATGCTGATTCCTGTTTGATTGTCCAAGCAATGACAAAATTTCCAATTGAGTACCCTACAATTAAGTCCAACTCTGGCACTAAATATGCAGCACTAGCACAGGCTAGTCCCCTAGGTTAAGACTCAGGCCCACAAGAATATCTCATTCCAGATGCAGCTGCACAATAGGACCTCTGCCTGGGTACTTTCAAATGATAGGGCATCTGTAGTCTTTCTTCTGCCTTCATATTTCACTAGAGCAGCTTACAGACTGAGGAACTTGTATACTTACAATTATGATATACTACTGATGAACAGCACATGAAAGAGAAAACAGGGCAAGGGGATGGGGGGGCAGTGCTTCCATCCCTTCCCAGGGTGTCTCCCTGCACAGTACCTGTTCACTCCACGTTCATTACGCAATCATGATGGATGACATAAATGGTCCTTGGTGATTCAATCCATCTCAACCCTCCTTCTCTCTTAGAGATGGCAGTCCTAACTCTCTCAACTATGTTCATAGCAGTGTTATTTGTAATAGCAAGAACCTGGAAACAACCTAGATGCCCCTCAACTGAGGAATAGATTAACAAACTGTGGTACATCTACACAATGGAGTACTACTCAGCAGTAAGAAAAAATAATATCCTAAAATTTGCAGGCAAATGGATGGATTTGGAGAATATCCTCCTGAGCGAGGTATCACAAGCTCAGAAAGATAAATATATGTACTCACTCATTAGTGGACTTAGGAAAAAAAAGATGTCATTGTATACAAGAGCTCAAGGCTAGAACATAGCTAAATGACAGTGCCTCATTTCTGCATTGATGGCCTCTGGCAGGGGTGTGGGTGAGGAAAGACTTGTTTTCTTTAAGGGGCTGGCCACTGGGAGTTTAATTATACTCCACTAAGTAAATGAACATCATGAATGGGCTTTTTTGTAAATGAGGAGATCATAAGAGTGGCTATGAAACTGAGAGGACTGATAACTGAGTTTGATGTGGTGCATCATGTAAAATCACCAAATAATAAATATATTAAAAAAAGAAACCAAAGTGATTGAAATTGTAAAAGAAAACAATAAACCTTTCTTTCTTCAGGGATGTTACACACAGTATTCCATGTAGAAACCTCCCTTCCCCCAAGAAACCCACAAAAGAAAGAAATAGATCAAAATAATAAGCTCACCCAAATTGAAATCCTTATTTCTATACACTAGTAATGAATAATCTTTAAAAGCCAATTGCATTTACAAGAGCATCAGAAAGTAAAATCTTAAGAATAAATTAAGCTAAGGAAGTATAAGACTTGCCCACAACAATTACAAAACATGGCTTTTATATTTTTTATTTTAAAAAAAAGGAAAGAAGTGAAGGAAAGAAAATGAAACTAAGGCCTAAAGAAACAGAAGAGTGCCCTGTATTTGCAGACTGAAAGACTCGCTGAGATCACAGAAACACCTTGCAAGTTGATCTTTAGCTCAAAACTCAACTGCCTTGAACGGACTGGTCCTAAAATTCATATGGAATTCTAAAGAATACTGAATAGAGAAACCAATTTGGGAAGGAGTCAAGTTGTAAGTCCCACACTTGATGATATCAACATTTCTGTGGGATGTCAGTCATCAGAACAGAGTGGAACTGAGAAGAGCATAGGCATAGGAAGGTAGGGAACCACTCCTGCACCGTGGCTGATAGACATCATGCTTGCTCACCCACCAGGAAGGGAACAGGATTTCCAACAAATGTGCTTAACTAATGATTCTAGTGCACAGGAGGGGAACTGCTTTGAATCTCATGCCATACACAAAATGGTCAGTGACGCAGTGTGGTGACAAAAACAAACGCTTAGAATAAACAGCAATCATCATTTAACAACAATGCATGCTGGGACAAAGACTGGAAGGAAGCCAAATCGCATTCTAAACATACAGAGTAACCCTTACAACAAAATACAATCCTACTAAATAATGGGCAATGAGTTCTAAATAGACATTTCTACAAAGAAAGCCTACATACAGACAGTCAATGACTGCATTAAAAGATCCACACACTATTACTCATAGAAAAATAAAAATTACAAGCTCAATGGGCTGCCATTTCACCTGCCATATGCTATACATTCTATATCAAAAACAAAATAGAAAATAATGTGTGTCAAGAAGGTATAAAACTGGAACTTTTACCTACTGGCGGTGAATGAGATAGCTCATATTGGAAAACAGAGTGGCAGCTTGTGTCTCAAAGTGCCAAATGTCCAATTTCCATATGACTCTCCAATTTCACTCTTAGAGAATGTAAGTATGTCCATGCCCTGTCCCCCTCCCCCCAAACTGTACAGGACCAATAAGATGGTGCTTGCTGTCAAGGTTGGTAATTTGGGTTTGAGCCCTGGAACCCTCATGGTGGAAGGAGGGAACTGACTCTCCGGAGCTGCCCTCTGACCTCCACACATGTGCACACACACTAAATAAATAAGTGTAAAATCATGTATACAAATGCTCACAACGCCACCATAACCCCAAAGTCCATTTAATTGATGAACAAGCATATACAATGTGATAATTTCCCACGATGGAGTTTCATTAGCTCATAGAAGGTGAGGAATGATGCATGGTATCTGTTACAACAGGCAGGAACCCTGAAAACAGTATGCAAAATATATGATTCCATTCATATGAAATGTACAGACTCCACTAATTCAGACAGAGAAAAAGAACAGCAGTTGTCAGGAGCAGCGGGGAGTAGGCAATGGATAGTGATGGCTTAATAAGTGCAAGATTGGGGGGTGTGACAAAATGTTCTGGAATTAGTGAAGACATTATGAGTGTGGGAAAGGGCACTCAAAAATATGCTTAAGCTTATGTTGTGCTGCTGTAATATTTTAATAAATAGAACCATGAGACTGATGAAGAATTATTTCTAATTATAGATGAGATACAGAGTCAAGTGACTTGCCCCAAATCAGGTTATGACTAATGCTGATCCTGGGTCCCAAATCCTTCCCTTTAGTCCCTAAACTGTGAAAATTGTCTGTGTGAAAATGGAGTCGTGCTAGGTGGGATGGTGCCTGCTATTATTCACAGACTGGTAGGCTGAGGCAAGAGTTCTTCCATGAACTTGAGGACAGTTTTGGCTACACAGTACAAAGCCAGGCAGGTCTAAAGGTCAGCAAGACACTAAATACTACTACTACTAATATAATAGTAATAATGATAATAATACAGGGAAGGAGAGGTTAGGGAGGAGGGGGGGTCATAAGCTAAGCAGCCGAACTGGTAAGAGTCAGGAGGTTAAAGCATGCATATGTGCACACATTGCGTATATGCCTATTATAAAACTTTTCCCAAGTATGCCTAAGTGTTTGCTTTCTGAGACAGGATCTCTCTATGAAGCTCTGTTTACCCTCAAACTTGATATTCTCTTGCTTCAGCCTCCAGAATGTGTGGATTACTTATGCACAGTTGCTCCGCTCACTGCTGCTTGCTAGGGAAGTCACCAGGACATTTTGTCTCCTCTTAGTAAACTGCCTTCAACACCTGCAACAAACCCGTCAGCCCCAGGCTCTGTTTCAAAACCCAGCACAACAGACTTCTGCCTTTAGAAGTGTCCCATCTCCATCTCCTTGGAGATAGAAGGATGTGCCTTGTGTTCACAGGATGCACAGCTCCTCTTAGGCTGGCAACATGCAATTCATTCTTAAGTCCCTATGGGTGTGTGTGGAGGGACCCACGTGGGACTCCTGGGGGCGTCTAAGGGCAGCAGCAGAACAGGTCCTCGACACACACCTTCAGACCCAACAACAGCCACCTCCACAGCCACGAGGGGACGCGCGTCGCCCGGGCACCACTTCTCCGCTCAACGCCGCAGCCAACCGCCTGGCGGCGCGGACGGGTTGGGAAGGAGGGACGGAAGGAGCCGCCCGCCCGGGTGTCGCCTGCGCGTGCGCCCTGGAGCCTTTTCCACTCGGCAGAGTTCTGCTCGCTCGCTTGCTCCAAAGACCCGAGTAAGTAAAGCTAGCAAGACTCTTGAGGCGACAGCCGAACACAGCAGCCCAGATAAATACTTTCATACAATATTTTCAATCTTTTTGAAGAAAAATAAACATCTAAGGAGCTGCCCTAGAGTCCAAAGCAAAAGAAAAACTCCATTATTCTGACTTCTATTTAATTTTTTTGGTATTTTGTCTTTTGTTGTTCTTCTGTGATTAATTTTTATTTTTTAAATTTTATTATTTTAAAATAATATTTCTCTTGAGTATTGACTGTTATTTACTGAGTCTGTTCAACAAAGTTTGTTGACTTGATATGCTGCAGCTTGGGGACCACTCCGTCCTGCTGTCTCTTTTAGCGTGTTGACTGACAGCAGTCTAGGGAGAGGCAAGTGACCCACTCCATCCTAGGTGGAAGTCAGAGAATTTCCCCAGGCAGAGATTAGGGCTCCCGAGAGAGCAGCTCCTCCGGCAGCTCCCCCTGCAGTACTAGAGAGTTTATTATTAATAGCCTTTCTCTCAAGTCATTACTACACTCAATAAGAGTTGTATTATTTTAATAATAATAAAAATTAAGGCTGGCTCTGGTGGTGCACACCTGGGAAGTGAAGGCAGGAGCATCACTAGTTCAAGGCCAGCCTTAGCTACCTACACAGGGATTTTTGAAGCCAGTCTGGCCTAGACGAGATGCTGTTTCCAAGCAAAACAAAACAAGGAGTAGGAGAGATGATTCTGCTGTTCTGAACTCTTACTGCTCTTCCAGAGGACCTGGGTTCGGTTCACAGCACCCATGTATAGTGGTGGCTATACCTCCACTTCCAGGCGATCTGGTGCCCTTTTTTTATCCTCTTTGAAAACCTGCACACATCACACACACACACACACACACACACACACACACACACACACACACACACGCAGAGGAAGCCTACCTGCTGCTGCCGACTCCACGGATGACCTTGGACAGATCCCAGAGTAGTAAAGCTAACAACAGCACTTCCAGACCTCAGCTGCTGTTGGTGTAGTCAGCCGAAATAAGCTGTTGTTGCTGCTATTATTCTTTCGAACCTAGTTTTCTTTGCCCTTTCCTGACACCTTACCATTCTGGGTTAGAATAATCCCTTTTCTTTGAATTCCTAAACGCACTTCCTCCACCACTGATGGAGGATTAGGTGTCGCTACTCCATCAATGGTGGGGGCTTAGCTGTCACTGTCCTGGCTGGTTTCCTTCCACTTTATGGATATTGTCTGTTCTTTAAATACATCACGAACTTGAAAAAACAAACTACATTTGACTCTTTATGTGATTGAATTCATTAATCTTGGTTGTTATGTTTAATCTGAGTCAATTGTGTGCTTAAAACAATGGCTTGGTGTCTAGGGGCAGTTGTGGGAAAGAGGCTGGGAATAGAAGAAACTCTAGAAGGAGATGGAATTAAAAGTATGACATAATCTTCCAAACCCCTTTTCACCTGAGCAAGCCACTAAGAGCGCTCTGTCATCTCTCCGGGTCGTTCTCACAACACCAGCTCCACTAGGCTGGTGTGGAGGGATAAAAGTGGAACCCCAAAGTCCTCTCCACACACACAGCGTGCCCAGGGATGTAGCGATGGTTAATTACAGGAATGGAATTATCACCCCAGCCTGCCGCCTTGATTCCAATCTGGGGAGAAGCGCCCTGGAACTCTAGGAGTTGGGGGTGGGCGGTGGGGGCGGAGCTAGGCCCGAGGGGCGGGGCGACGATGCTCCGCCCCGGGAAGCCCTCCCAGCGCGGCTGCGGTGCATTCTTTAAAGGCTTGGATTCGGGAAGGCGGACAGAGTGCCTGACCCGGGTTCGAAGGCAGGCGGAGAGATGAGGCGGGCGCCAGCGTTCCTGAGCGCGGCTGAGGTGCAGGACCACCTCCGCAGCTCCAGCCTCCTCATCCCGCCTTTGGAGACCGCTCTGGCCAACTTCTCCAGAGGTCCCGATGGAGGGGTCATGCAGCCGGTGCGCACCGTGGTGCCGGTGGCTAAGCACCGAGGGTAAGTAAAGAAGGGACCAGAAGGGGATGGAAGAAAGGATTTCGAAAGAAAGAGACGGAACAACGCCGAGGGAAATGGTGAGAGAAGGGAGGATAGGTCTTGCTTAATTTCTGCTAATGACAGCTGCTGTTTAAGGGGCACTGCCCACCGGCCCTGTGCCAAGAGGTCGCTTTACAGGTACCACCTACTGTAATTCAACTCTCGTCCTCACTTAGCACGGGAGGAGGTACTGAGGTAATCACTTTGCTAGTTGAAAACTGAAACTCAGAGAGGAAAAGTGATTTACTGAAGCTTACACAGCTGAGAAGTGCCAGGGCTGTGATAGCTTTCTGGTCCGGAGCCAGCCTGTGAGTCCTTCCCCGGAGAAGGGCAGAAGGGCAGAGGAATGAGGGCACAGGTAGCAGCATGCCAGCGGAGCAGTGATGGAGGAAGAAAAATGAATGGGACTTCATAGAACACTTAGCATTGACTGGAAGGAATTGAATACCCTACCTCCCCTCTCTCTCCCTCAGTTTCCTGGGAGTCATGCCAGCCTACAGTGCAGCTGAGGATGCACTCACCACCAAGTTAGTCACCTTCTACGAGGGCCACAGCAACACATCCACCGTCCCCTCCCACCAGGCTTCAGTGCTTCTCTTCGAACCTAGCAATGGTTCCCTGTTGGCGGTGAGCAACCTCTTCTCCCTTGGGGCAGAGCGGGTACAGTAAGCCCCCCAGGAGAAAGTGTCCCTTAGGCCCAGAATTAAGCCCTGAAAATAGCTCTCCATGAGAAGTAACATATGATCACAAGTGACCAAGCATGAGACAGCAAAGGTAACCTGTGGCAGCATCTGTTGCTAGCATTTCTTGGAGCCCACGGCTTATGCTCTTGAAACACACTCAGATACACCAACAGCACTGCTTGGACTAAAGCAATAGCTGAGGAATTGAGCCCCTCCCACCATGGGGCAGAAGACTGTCCCCTAGCCTGTGGGTGTCTTTTGGACATCTGCTTTTAGCATCTAGCAAGGTGTGAAAAGAGAAATAACTGACATTTACTGAGTGATTTGTGTGTGTGTGTGTGTGTGTGTGTGTGTGAGAGAGAGAGAGAGAGAGAGAGAGAGAGAGAGAGAGAGAGAGAGAGAGAGATGCAGGGTTCTAAGCACATTACTTGTATAATTAAAACCACTCAGGAAATACACAATATTGTTCCCCAACTCCAGAGATCAGGAGTAATCATACAGCAGCTGTGTTCAGCTTCCTCCCCTACTAAAGAAGGCTGGACTTCAAACCTTTTCAGTCTAAGCCAATGGTGCATCCAGTCCTAGACTGTGTTCTACTGCCTTGTCTGTCTGTCTGTTTGCTAGGTGTCCCAAGTCGGCCTCACACACATGCTCTTCCTGCCTCAGCCTGACAAGTGCTGAGTGTGAACAGGGTGCTTCCCTCTAACTTTTGTCTGGGTCCAGAGGCTCAGGTTAGTAGAGGTCTTTGGCTTGAGGTCACACTGCTAGTAATAAAGATTACTCCTCAGTCCATCAGACTAATACGGGTACGAACGATACTTTAGCTCTCAGACACCCACCTCTTTTCTCTTCTGAATGTCTACACCCCTAAGGAGTCTGGCTAGACTCCTACTAGGGATGAGTATCTAGCTTTTCTTTCTCAACCTGTGCTCATCCGGTGGCAGTAGCATCCACGCTGTCTATGACAGTGAAGCCCCACTTCTGAAACATCTGCCTTTTGGACTAGATGGTGGAGCTGTGGGGCTTTGCTGAATGTTCTGTAGCTATAGAATCTAGCTTCTTGCCTGTAAAATGAGAATAATAATAAATAATTACACTTGTCTTTTAAAAGGGTGGCAGTTATTGTTAGCCAGGCAAAATGCTCAGCCCTCTTTGGGCATCTGAACCTCCTGGGGAGCCTCAGAAACCAAGGATAGCTTGAGCTTACTTCTAGGGACTCAATTTATTTGGTTTTCCTGGTGTCACAAATGGGTCCCAAGACCTTGACTACTGAGATGCATATCTCAAACCAGAGAGTCGGCCTGAGTCATTCTGAAGGAATAGTGTCTTCCCAAAGCTCCTGAGATGTGAAGTGACAATCATACCCCCAATATTTCACTTTGGCTTGGAGATCTGAGAACCCCAGGGCAAGAAAACAAAACGGGTGATGCTTGAGCTCTTAGTGTATGCAGCAGCTTTCCTATTTGCAGATGTATTTATCACTCTAGGGACCTGTTACACTGTTGGCATCATCTTTGCTTTTACAGGTGAAGAGTCCAGTGTAGAGATTAGTGCTCAAAGCCTCAGAGCAGTGAAGGAATCCTATCTGAGTGTGATCCTAAGCCCCCATCACTGTAGTTCTACAGAGCTGCCTAGGGCTTTCTTCAGAGCTGCTCCTCTGTGTTTCAGTCCTAGGAGGATGCCTCCTCACTGTCTTTTCTTCCCCCAAGGTCATGGATGGAAATGTCATAACTGCAAAGAGGACAGCAGCTGTGTCTGCCATCGCCACAAAGGTAAGACCAGTGGCTATGCTGTGCTAGTCAGATTAGATCTGGAGAGGGGAAGAATGTGGAAAATATTGCTGCCTTTGCTCATAGATGGAGCTCCCCATACCAAATATGAGTTATTAGGTGAGCACAGTAATTCAGAATGTTATTGAATGTGTACAACATAATCCCAAGTATCTCCTATACACAATTCCCTATCTTCTTGTCTCAAAAAACAAAGTGGAAAGTGATTTGATTTTTTAAAGATTTAAATGGCTTTCTAATGTAATATATTAATTGTATTATATACTAATTATTAATGAGTGTTACTACATATTTAACTATTTCATAATTTTTATCAGTTAGTAAATAATTAGAGTTTGCTGGAAAAAAAATAATGCTCTTCAAAACCTTCACTGTATGCTAGAGAAATTAAGTGAAAACAAAATTAAAGATATTGGCATGAAAGTGACTTTTTATTTTTTGAAATGGGGTCTCACTATGTTGTTCAGGCTGGATTTGAATATTTAGACTCAGACGCTCACTTGCCTCAGCTCCCACACAGCTAGGTCTACAGGTACACAGTACTATTTTGACTAAAGAGATGCCATTTCCAATGGTTCAGAAATGACCTTCCTGACAGGGTGATGTTTGAGAGAGGACTGAAATCAGTGAGGGAAGCACTGGAGGACCACACCAAGCATAAGATCAAGCAAGGGGTGCTGATGGTGTCCTCAGCAGCGAGGAGGCACCCCATGAGAAAGATGGGGGTGGGGCAGGAGAACATAGTTAAGGAAAGGAAGTTTAGAATGAGGTACTGACCTGGGATGATGGGGTACAGCTACAGCAGACGGGGATGAGGCAGAAGGATACCATGAGTTATAGGACACACTCTGGACTACACAGTGAGACCATCTCCCAAAAGGTTAAATAGAGGAAAATGGGGTTCAGTGGGAATGATTGGAATCTGGAGTTTTCTTCTTTTCATTAAGAACTTGGGATGCTGGTTTTTCTAGGCATAGCAGAAGTGCCCTGTCCCAAGGAAGGGTTAGCATGGTAGATCAGATGTTCAGATTATTTAGAAGGTCAATGGCTCTTGAGCAAAAATACCTAAGGTTGATGTCTGTTCTACACAGGCATGTGCACACATGAACATGTTTGTACACACACACACACACACCCCATAGACTAAGAGTGTCCATCCCATAAGGTCCTTGCTCAGAGCAAATAAGAGGTGAATACTGGCACACAGTAGGTCCTCAGTGAAGGCTTCTTCCTCCTGCCCATCTCTATAGAGGGCAAATGAAAGCGAAGTGGCATCTCTATGGTACCCACCAATGCCAGAGGGCAGCCGAAGCCTCCTGGTCACCTGATGTTCATCTGTTTTTGTTCTCACCCACTGATCTTTGCCGCCCTGTTTCCTCTCAGTTTTTGAAACCCCCAGACAGTGACGTGCTATGCATCCTTGGGGCTGGGGTCCAGGCGTATAGTCATTATGAGATCTTCACAGAACAGTTCTCCTTCAAGGAGGTGAGTGAGAGGGTTTCTGGGTAGGGAGGAGATGGGACAGGGAATTCTGGGTACCACCAAACACAAGCAAACAGCAGGATCAGTCCAGTGTAGATCACCTTTACCTTTATGACTTCCTCATGGAGACGAGCATCCAGATGCCTCACCACCTCTCCTAAGATCCATGTCTCACAGGGCACACACCTGGGGATGACACCAGCCACCTGAGTGATTCTGTGACACTCCTTGGGTATCAGCTGTACTTCTAGCCCCTTCACGTGCTCCTATTAAGAGACTCTGGAAGGCATTAAGAATTTAGGGCTGTGGATCCAGAATCGGAATGAGGCCTGGTGAGCCTGGACACAGCCTCCTTCCCCAGCTGTCAGTGGGCCTGGCCACCTCGCTGCTGTGGCCCTTGTTGCACTGGAAATATTTAATGATATGTATTTTTTACTTTAATGTATGCCTGGGAGGGTGGTGGAAGCCATGCAACACTTTTATGATATAGACTGTGAAGAAGAAGAAGAAAATAGCCATTTACCTGTTTTCGAAGACAAGCAAGTAGTTTCTGGGTTTCTTTCATCTGCACCCTACAGTAGCTTTAACCTTGCTGGCTGCACACAGTGTGTAGTATCCTGTGCTTTCTTCAGTGGCCCCAACATCACTGTTGCAGATTATCTAAATTTTGCATATTTGCACAGTTTTCGATCAGAAAAGAAGACATAGCTGGCCAGTTGCTTACTACTGGCTATGTTGAGCATTCACCCTGCTTGGTGAGTTTAGATGTAAAGCTTATTTTTCTATTTACCATATTTCATATTTCCTGATGAGAGAGTCTTTGGGCTGGCAGCCTCAGACCCAGACACTGAGACATAATAGTAAACTCAGGAGCTAGCTCTTGATGCTGCCAGCACCCACCTAGCACCCACCCACCTCCACCCCTGCACCTTCCCAGGATCTGTGGCTTTCAAAGTCCATTCACATTAAAAATGTTTGCTTTTTAATCCTTCCCTACACTTCATTGATCAGACTCTTCCATGACAAAGCACTCTCTTCCTGAGTCTTGAAACTCCCATATAGGGCTGCAAACACAAACTAAGTTCTACACTCTCTTTGCCTAGTTATCATTTCAATTTTCCAGATGTGGAAACTGAGGCTGAATGAGGGGGAACCATTGCAGGAATAGTATAACATAAAGGAAGAGTCGGGGCCAAGCTTACATGGCTCCAGACCTTTCTCTGTAATCATTGAGCCATCAAGGCTGTGTCCTGGCTTAAGACTTTAAAGAAGAGGCTATTTTTATTTCTCTGAGCAGATATCCATTCTGACTAATGTGCCTTTGATCAAATGTCCATTCTTTATAGACACCATTGTCACCCTCAGAGTGTTGTGGGTTGGTGTGGTATAAGCAGTGAAGAAATGCACCAATATCCCTTTTGTTACCCACTGTAAGGTGAGAATATGGAACCGCACTAGGGAAAATGCAGAGAAGTTTGCAAGAACAGTACAAGGAGATGTTCGGGTCTGTTCATCGGTGCAGGAAGCTGTGACAGGTGCTGATGTCATCATCACAGTCACCATGGCAACAGAGCCCATTTTATTTGGTGAATGGGTGAAGCCAGGGGCTCACATCAATGGTAAGTAAGTAAAGAGGCTTTATGCTTACAGCCTGGATCCAGGATCTTTTTATAAAAGCAGTTTCTCCATCATAAAGAATGCCAAATATTTTGGTTTTAGTTTGAGTCAGGGCCTCACTATACATCTTAACTAACTGTAAACTTGCTATGCTCCTGCCTCAGCCTCCTGAGTGCTTAGATCATAGTTGTCTATCCCTTCTCCTGTCTATAACTGCTTTTTTAAAGTGCATCAGAGATGTATGAGCCTACACTGAAGTGCAAGGCATAAAGATGGAGAATTGAAGGCTAGCCTGGGCAACTTACAGAAAACCTATTTCAAAAAAAAAAACAAAGGCAAGGGAAAGATGGGGGGGCAAAAACTGTGTCTCAAATGTGAAAAAAAAAATAAATGTAAATCTGTTGACTGTCCTGTGGAATGGAACATTGTCACAAACTACAATTTCATTCTTAAATGTGGCAACATTCAAATCCTAATGGACAAACAAATAGTGTTTCATTTTGGTTTGTTTAGATTGACTTTTTTGAGACAAAGTTCCTTTGTGTGGCCTTGAACTTGTAACCTTCCTTTCTGTGCCTCCCAAGACTTGCATGACAGGCCTGGTCCACCACTCTGGCCTGAATAGTTTGTTTTTAATATACAGAACTACAAACAATTTCCAAAATAATTATAGCACAAGAAGGATTTCATGTGACACTTGGGTGTTTTTGATAAGTGTAATAAGAGGTGGGGTGGAGAGGGTATTCTAAACAGAAAGACACTTGAGGCCTCTGAAGATCTTCAAATGATCTTAAAGATTATCACAAGAAATGGGCTATATAAAATACTTAACTGTTGCAGATTCTTTTCTGAATTCTGTGCATGTGTACCCATGAGTGTTTGTAGTGTATGTATGTGAGTGTGTTGATGTTGAATATCTTACACAGTTACTCTCCACCTTATTTTAAAGACAGGTCTCTCACAGCATTCAGCACTCACTAATGAGCTAGACTGGCTGACTAGAGAAGTCCAGGAACCATCTATTTCTGTCTAGTGCCCTTTCACCCCCACAATACCACAGACATGAATAACCATGACCACAGTTTTTACATGGATGCTGGGTTTATAATTCCACAGCAAGTACTTTACTATTTGATCTATCTCCCCAAACCTCTCAGTAATGATATATAAATAACTTTATGTGTGTATGTAATATATATGTGTTATATTATATATGATGTACATATGTAATATATAGTCACTTAATCCTTACAGCAACCTTTTAAGATAAGATAGTTATCATAACCCCTAGTTTATAAGTGGGCTAGCCAAGGCAAGGAGATATTAAATTACTTTCAAGAGTCAGATGCTCCTGGGGGCAAAGTTGGGTTTGAACTGGGGTAGTCTATTCTCAGAGTCTGGGCTCTGGGCTCTTGAACAGTATTTAACATTACCTCTCAATAAGAAGCCTGACTTAATTTGCCAGGCGCCAACCAAAGATTGAGGGTAGTAGCAGTGTTCGACCATCTAATGACAAGAACATGATGTCCTCTCAGAAGCTGAGAACTCTGCACACATAGACAGATGACCAGGCAGGAGTCCGTAGATTATGTGTTCATTCATAAATGTTTACTGACTCTACTCCATGTGATAGCCATTGTTATAGTTGCTGGAGGATGCCACAGTAAATGAAACATCTGAGATCTTGGCTTTCTTCTGCTTATGAGGAGCCTGTGCAGCAGACAGGACCCTGTAGTAGCCGGGCAGTGGAAACAGGGGAAAGCTGAAGTATAATACTTTGATCCACTTACTGGAAAAGCTGCCTGGGGAAGTGATTTGGGGCTGAGACCCAAATGATCAGGTAGAGTGAGACATGTCAAGGACAGAAGAGACGATGTGCCAGGCAGGCAGAAGATTAGAAACAAAGGCCCTGAGAGGGAGTGAACACAACAGATTGATGACTAGGCCAAAGTAAAGTCAAGATCTCAGGCTTCAGGGAACTGATGCCATGATACAGGTTCAGGAAGAAGCCAAGAGGTGGCTTACTTGGCACGTAAAAGGTAAAAATATTGAGGTGTGCTTCTTGAGATCACAACTGTCCAGAAGGATTTGAGAGATTCAGAGGGACAGTTCTTGGTGAAATGTGTTCTGAGGGCAGAACTACAGCTGCAGCTGACTGACTTGGGTTTTGTTTTGTTTTTCACACTTAATATAACACAGTGAGAATCCATTCAAGGTTAGGTGGTCTTCAGTTTAAAATCTTGCAAGGATGAAATGTGTGTTTGTTGGGCTATAACCTCATCTAGTATCATCTTCTAGACTCTTGTGATGGCAGGATTCAGCCACATATACTATAGACTGAGGACCTATGTCTGTAGGTTACTCTCAATTCCTAAGGACCTTCCACCACCCCCATATCCAGCTATAATGAGTTCCTTTTATTCATTCTCAATCTGTGTATCTATTTATCTGTTTACATATTTATTTCTATATCTATATGTTTCTAGAAGGAGATGGCTTAGTATCGAGTCAAGATACTTCTTTTTGTGTTCCTTTAACCTACAAACAAAGTTTCTTTCTGTGTTCACAAAGCTTCAAATATGCTTTATTAAAATGTGTCTCAATGGTAACAGTGAAACACCATGGACAGACTTTAGTTGTTAGTAGCCCAGATAAGGACAGGCGTGGCTCTAACGTCCCCCACACATCACACTTCTTTACTCTTAGGCCCACATCCCACTCATTTCATCATCAAGTCTTCCAAGATCTTCACTCTTTCTAGCCCCATTGAAGCAAGGCTAAGTTCTGGTCTGGGTCAGTCTACTGATTTGCTGTTTGGTCCACTTGCATCTGCCTGAGTGGCCTCACACAGCCCTTTGAGAATTCATCCTGCCAAAGGCAGTGGCAAAGGAGAGTAGCCCCCGAAACTGGAAGCTTTTCCCACCACCTTATGATTTATTTACAAGCTTCATTAGTGAGCAGTTTCATTCTATAAAATCCTCCCACCAATAGCCTTTGAGATGAGCATTGTTAGACCACTCTTTGGAAATCAGAGCTCAGAATGATAGACAAGAGAACACATGAGAAAATGGACAGCACTGTGAGAAGGCACAGAAATGCTGCCTTGGATTTGGATACAACTTTATAATCTTTTCAAAGACTAGCTAGCATCCTGGTATTGGCAGCCAGCAGGCTGCTTTGGTTGAAGCACAGAATAATAAGAAATATCATATGCAAATAGATTTTCTGTTTCTCTTTATAAACAATGGGGATGAAGGGCATTCTGGTAACAGTGGATATGATGCACTCATACATAGTAGCTATTAGCTGGGGCTGGGGAATGACTATCCCCTGGAGAAGTATACATTCTCTTCTGTGTAACTAGGACTGCAGCATTCCCAGTCCCCTCTGTTGGCTTTGCTTCTGCTCATTTCTTCCTGGCTCTGCAGGCGTTTGGTTGCATTATCCTATGACCTTGTAACAGGAGGCATGGTACATTGCATTCTTTGCTCCAGTCTGTGCAGAGGGACAAGGTCAATGACCATGGCTCAATAGCCAGTTTGTGTTTTATGGAGTGTTTGGTTTGTTTCCTCTCTACTCCCTGCTCCCCTCCCTCCTCCCTCCTCCCTGCTCCCCC